>CAUYSK010044792.1:0-48949 GCA_963575035.1 Avahi laniger | reverse complement strand
AAAAAATTAGCCGGGCATGGTGGCACATGCCTGTAGTCCCAGCTACTTGGGAGGCTGAGGCAGTAGGATCGCTTGAGCCCAGGAGTTTGAGGTTGCTGTGAGCTAGGCTGACGCCACGGCACTCGCCCCAGGCAATAAATTCAGACACTGTCTCAAAAAAAAAAAAAAAAAAAAAACCAGATAAATTGAACTTTACCAATATTAAAAACTTGTATTAATACATCATGGAACATTATCAAGGAAGTGAAAAGGCAACACACATAATGGGAGAAAATATTTGCAAATCTTATGTATGATAAGGGTCTAGTATCCAGACTATAACTAAAAAGAAAAATGAGAAATAACCAATTCAAAAATGGGCAAAGGACTTGATTAGACATTTTTTCAAAGAATATATACATGTGGCAAACAAGCACATGAAAAGATGTTCACCATCATTAGGCGCTAGAGAAATGTAATTCAAAACCACGATGAGAAGCCATTGCACAACCATGAGAATGGCTATAATTTAAAAAATAAGTGTTGGTGTGGATGTGGACAAATTGAAACCATCTTACTTGCTGATGGGAATGTAAATTGTACAGCCACTATGGAAAACAGTTTGGCTATTCTTCAAACTTAAACATATAGCTACCATGTGACCTACTAATTCCACTTGTAGGTATATGAGGTCTGTCCAGAAACTATCCAGCCATTGTTAATATAAGAAGAATGATTTATGCAACATTGATGTACCCTGGCAGCCAAGGAGAGTGGACTGTAATGTGCATGCGTGAACAATGAGTACTTCACTGTACTAGTCAGTGGAGCGCTAGACGCTGTTGAGTGCGCATGTGTACTGTGTGGCCATTGCATTCAAAATGACTGAGAGAGTAGAACAATGAATCTGCATCAAATTTTGTGTTAAGCTTGAACATTCCTCTGCAGAAACTATTCAGATGATTTAGAAGGCTTTCCAGGACGATGCAGTGAGTGCAGCGCAAATAAAATTGTGACACAGACGCTTCAAAGATGGTCTGTAATCTGTTGAAAGTGATCCATGTTCTGGAAGGCCTAGAACAAGCAGAACACCTGAGAATGTTCAATGTGTACAGGCTGCAAGAACTAGAAGCTGATCTGGGGATTCCAAAAACTACCGTGTCCGAGATTTTGACACAGGATCTTGTTATGAAAGGTGTTGTGGCAAATGCATTCTGCAGCTTCTGCTGCCAGAGCAGAAGGAACATTGTGCTATATTTGCTAATGACTTGCTTCAGACTGCTAACAATGAACCACATTTCCTCCAGAAGGTCATGACTGGATATGAATCATGGGTCTATAGCAATGATCCAAAAACAAAGGCCCAGTCATCCTAATACAAGTTACCTGGTAGAACCCGAAGAAGGCATAGCAAAGTCGCAGCAAGATCGTGACCAAGTTAACTGGTTTTTGATTAGGAAGGTGTTGTCCATCACAAGTATGCTTCTCCAGGCCAAACAATTAATAGGAGAACTACCTCAGTGTTCTTCCTTGGTTGAGAGATGCAGTGCAATGAAAATGGCTGCAGCTATGGGCAACTGGTGATTGGCAGCTTCATCACCACAGTGTGCCCACCCGTACATCACATCTTGTGCAGAGTTTTTTGGTGAAACATCAAATCCCACAGGTGATTCCACCCCCCTACAGTCCAGATTTGGTGCCCTGCGACTTCTGGCTTTTCCCAAAACTAAAATTGGGAAAGGAATGAGATTTCAGACCGGGCGTGAGATTCAGGAAAATACGACAAGGCAGCTGATGGTGATTCCAACAAAGGATTTTGCAGAGTGTTTTGAACAGTGGAAGAGATGCTGGGAGAACTATGTGAGATCCCAAGGTTCCTACTTTGAAGGAGATTGAGGCGTCAATGTCTTAGGTACAGTGTTTCTTGTATCTTGTATCTTCTTCAATAAATGTCTCTATTTTTCATATTACGTGGCTGGGTACTTTCTGAACAGACCTCAGATACTCAAAAGAAAGGAAAGCAGGTACTCACATACTTGTATGTGAGTGTTCATAGTAGTACTATGCACAATTACCAAAAGGTAGAAATAACCTAAATGTCTTTCAACATATGAATGGATACATTGTGGTATTAATATATACAGACAGTGAGATTTGGATTATAATCCCAAAAGACGCAATCCTGA
The DNA here is from genome assembly GCA_963575035.1 of Avahi laniger. Taxonomy (NCBI): domain Eukaryota; kingdom Metazoa; phylum Chordata; class Mammalia; order Primates; family Indriidae; genus Avahi; species Avahi laniger. Next base: position 46,784 of record CAUYSK010044792.1, on the reverse strand, counting down.
AAGATCAAATCCCTGAAGTCTAAAAAATCTCTAATGTCTAAAATCCTGAAAATCATAGTCACAGAATAGTTGGATCATGTTAGGCAAAACTATTACCTTGGTTTTGTCTTTATGTGGAAACTAAGTATGGTTTAAGGAGATGTGTATGGGTGCCAAGTTGATGTGGGGTGGATCTGTGGACCTAATTTTAGGTGTCAATAATTTTTGGTGTCAATTTGACTGGATTAAGGAATACCTAGAAACCTGGAAAAGTACTATTTTGAGTGTGTCTGTCAGGTTATTTCTGTGGAAATTAGTGTGTGAGTCTGTGTAAATGGCGAACATCTGCCTTCAATGTTGGTAGACACCATTCACTCTGCTGGGGGCCCAGAGAGAACAAATGCGGAAGGTGAATTGGTATGTCTCTCTCTGAGAAGTAGGACAGACTTTTCTTTTGCTGCCTTGGACGTCAGAAATTTGACTTCATGCAACTGCATTGTAATAACATTGTGTGTAAGCGTTGTGCATGTACGTAAAAATGTTAAAGCTTCCTAAATAAATGAGATTTACTTTTTGTACCTCTCATTTGTGAAAGATAAAATTTCTCTAGATCTCAGCTCTGGGTGACTGCATATGCAGTGGTGACACATTGAGATTTTTGATCACGTTGAAAGACTTTAGGTCGTTGGTTGTGGTATTTCAGATGACTGCAGTTATAAAGCTGGTTGCACACAATTATCAACTGTAGTGATGAATACGATTTGAATATGGTTATGAATACAGTTTATCTGCTCATAAGTGTTATACCCATGTGACTGTCATTAATATACCTGAGTGTTTATGCTTGCAAAAATATGGCCTATTTTGTTGTGTAAAGTGGCCTAAGAAGTGTTCTGTCACTTTTTTATGTTTCACAGATAAATCCCCTTTTAAAAATGTAAATAAATATCTTTTAAAGAATTTTAAATTTTTTTAGAATTGTATTTCTGGGATTTTAGACTTCAAAGATTTTGATCTTTTGGGACTTCAACATTTGGGATTATGGCATTCAGGGTTGTGTCTTTTGGGATTATGATCAGCTCCTCATACAATGGAATATTATTTGGCAATGAAAAGGAATTAAGTGCTACAACGTAAGGTGAACCTAGAAAACATACTAATTGAAAGAAGCCAAACCCAAAAGGTCCACAGGTTGTATAGTTAAGTGGTTAAAATGGTGAATTTTATGTGAATTTTACCACAATCAAAAATAATAAACCTCAAAAGAAAAAAAATAAAGGAGGACAAAGAAAGACTTTTCCAGGTTAATGGAGACTGAAGAGACATGACAGCTAAATGCAGATTGTGGATTACAGTCTTGACTGGGGAAAAAAATGCTATAAAGGAAATTTTTGGGAGAGTTGACTAAATTTTAAAATGGACTAGGTTAGGCAATAGTATGTGTATCAATATTAAATTTCCTGGTTTTATTAAATTTATACTGTAATACATTAGGAAATACCTTTGTTCATAGGAAATCTGTGCTGAAGTATTTAAGTGTAAAAGGGACATGATGTCTCCAATTTACTTTCAAAGCGGTACACAGAAAAAATATAAAGTAAATGGCGTAATATGTAAACTGTTGGTGAATCTGGATAAAAAGTATATGGTAGTTTATTATACTAATCTTTCAACCTTTCTGTGAGTTTGAAGTTATATAAAAAATGAAAGTTACCAACAAAACTACATTTGTCTTTGTGTTACCTTCTGAGCGGCAGTGTGTTACAGGTGATTGTTAGAAAAATAATGTTAGGTGTCCTTCTTTGGCACAGCTACCTCATTTCACTCTGCCCTTAGACTTTTGTCTGTTTCTCAATTTCTGGCTCCCACTATATTATTTGTTCTAATTGCTCATAGCAATTTCCCCATACAATTATAGCATAATTATTAAGTATTTGACTTTTATACACATCGTTATTCTGGCTGGTAATGATCTGCCTTTGGGGACCTAGTCTCATTTTATGTATTTTTTCCTACTCCCGTACTTTACTTTTGCAGTATCTTGGATAATGTAAAACTTATAACTATTTGTTTCTTTTTATTTTGAGAAATTTAAATATTAGCTTCCTGGTGAAAGGTTTTGCTGTTCTATTTATGGTCCAATAGCTTTTTTTGTCTGAAATTTATATTTAATCCCTTGGTAGAAGATCAAATGTGGCATGTAATCTAACTTTAAGTAGAACATAGTGGACTATGTGCCCATTTTTGTTGTCAGCTCAAAGAAGTAATCTCTGAATGCCATCAAGCAGGACGATGGCTTTTGTCGGGCACAATTGAAGTCAGAAAAGCCCTTTCCTAAGTAGAAGCTGCCATCAAAACCTAATACTTCCTTGTTGGCATTCAACTGTGGATTTTTAATAGCTCTCTGTCGTTACCATTTCTTAAAAACAAGCAAATATCCAGTGGAAGCTATTTTGAATGAGATTATTAAGAAAATCATGCAAACGGACTTCTTGATGATTCACATGGTACTTGTGTTTTCAGTTGGTTAACCAGTTTTCTTTCTTTTGTGGTGTGTAATGGGATCTCCACTAGACAGAGGTAACCAGTTGGATAGTTGTATACCTGGATGCTGGTGTAGTGATGCTTGTTGGTTTAATTTTCATGATACTCCTCTCAAAGTTATGCCTGCAATGCTGCCTCTTTTTTGTGCTTGCATGACATTGTTACTTTGATTGTGCTTTGTTGATTTGAGTTCTTGAAACCTCCTATTTCTTTTATTTTTTTTATTTGTACTCAGAGTAATTCTTTAAATATTTTTAGCGGCCCAGAACTTATGGAAATTAGTTTCAAGTCTAACTCCCTGGTGGATCCTTTTCAGTTTTTGAAAATATCTTCGATGTTACCACTAAGTTTATGCTTTGGCTAGGAATTCAAAAAACAGGATGGATTTCCTGTAACACCCAGGAAGAGACCAATTGCCAGACAAGCCATTACTAAAGCTGAGAATTAACTTTGTGAAATTTATAGATTAAAGAAAAAGAATATATATTTAGAGTGAAAGCTAAGTTTTAGGAGATAGTTTCATCAAATAGCTAAAATTTAGGATCCTCCACTAAGATAACAACAGATGTGATTTAAATTAAATTGTATAGAGAGCTTGGTGTGCATGTCTGATTTGGCATTATATGTCAGAGATATTGTTTATTCTACATTAGTTCGGTATTCCAGAACTAAGATTCTCAGGGTCATAAAATAAAACTAAAATTAGTATTTCAGAAATTAGTTTTCTGAGCTTTTGTATGAGCCTTGGAAATAATTGCTCATCTCTTCATTTCTGCACTGGCAGTATAGTTTTCTTGGACAATTAGAACTAATTTCCTCTTAGTTTTTTCATCTGTTTGTTTTGTTTTGGTTTGGTTTTTGCTACCTTATATACCTCTATAGAAGAAGGTGGATTGTTTTTAAAACTAAGAAACAAACATAGTTTTAAGTGGGTACAATGGCAGGAGGTCATAAAATCGAAATTATTTTCTAATGTTCATATTAAACCAGTTTTGAAATAAAAAAATAATTTTTTTGTCTTGGAATTTTTATCATCTTGAAAACTGTAAAGGATCCATTGATTTTGAATGGCCATCAGACAAATGCTTATAAATAGCATAAAACTGTCAGATAAATGGTGATTCATTTCTTACTATTTGTGTTCTAATTCAGTTATACCTTCTTTTTATCTTTTGGTGGGACCCATACATTTAACAGAAAATTTCCCAGGAACGAGAAAAATTTGCTGATGAAGGCAGTATATTTTACACCCTTGGAGAATGTGGACTCATATCCTTTTCAGACTACATTTTCCTTACAACTGTTCTTTCCAGTAAGTATAAACTTTTTCATTTATTTATTTGTAGGGAGCATACAGGACTATAAACAGTTCGATTGATTGGAAGGAATAACAAAACATGTTGGTATAGTTAAAGAATTATAAATTACATAAAATTTCATTTGTTTTGAATTTCCTATAACTCATGTATTGAACCACCTACAAAAGAGGGAGAAAAAAAAAAACTAAGGTATCAAGGTAAAGTTAAAAAAAAAATCTCTGAATTTACATCTGCCTTTAATTGTGTAAAGCTCTGTATTCTGTCAAGATGAGTCATTTATTGCCTATTCCTATAGCCTTCATTAACTTTACTACTTTTCCAGTAAAACACATTTGATCTATCATTTCCTCCACTAAAGAAGAAAATTGGCTCAGTTTTCCTAATTGTGTTGAATATTCATTTTTTTAATCTTGGAGGCATGCTTCTAGAGACGCAAAACTCAGTTTTGATTCCTTTAGAGCACTGATGAATTTCTGAGTTTTTAAAGTAAACAGCTTTGTTGATTAGTAAACACCACTAAGTGGTTTCTAATTTTATTTCCTTTTAGTGTGACTTTTTTTAACCATTCAGAAAAACTAAACAAAATGTATATTCCTAGCTTTCTGTGTACAGTCTATTAAAATCTATCTAAAGTGAACCAAAGAGTTCAGATTTGTATGTTTGAAAGGAGTGATTCTCAATTTTTTTGGCTAGGACATATCAAACAAAAATGACCATCTCTTTTTCCCCTTCTCCAAGCCAGTCATCTATACTGATAAAACTGTCTTGTAAGGCAGTTCTCAGTAAATGGCACACACAGATCCTGCCGCGACCGTGGCCATTTTCATTTTTATTCCTTCTGTGTAAGGATTGACAGGGAAATGAAGACTAATATGCTTTCCACAGCTGACTTTGTGACCAAAGTGTCTGAATAAATTCATGTGATAGGCTGGGCATGGTGGCTCACACCTATAATCCCAGCACTTTGGGAGGCCGAGGTGGGAGGATCACTTGAGCCCAGGAGTTCAAGAGCAGCCTGGGCAACATAGTGAGATCCCATCTTTACAAAAAATTAGAAAATTAGCTGGACATGGTAGTGCACACCTGTGGTCCCAACTACTCCAGAGGCTGAGGCAGGAGGATCACTGGAGCCTAGGAGTTGAAGGTTATAATAAGCTATGATCACTCCACTGGACAACAGTGGGAGACTCTCTTAAAAAAAAAAAAAATTCATGTGATAGACCAGTGCTCTAGCAATGAAAATATGCATTGATTTGTTATGAAAATCCAAAGTAGCAAACTAAAGAAAGCACATGTATAATCTTAAAGTGTCTGTTGTTAGAATTATTATTTTGGGTAGAGCACGGGTTTGAAAACAGACTGTAGTTCAAACCCTGGCCCCCCTATTTTTAGCTTGTGATTTGGGGCAAGTCAATGAGTTTGTTCTTCTGTTTTGTCTGTAAAATGAAGATGGCATTAATTTCAAACCCAAATGATTTGTTTAAGGATTATGAAATCATGAACATAAAATACCTAGTTCAGTGCCTCATATTTAGTAGGTATGAAAACTGTCTTGGTTTTTGTTCTTGATATCCTGTCACAACATGTTATTTCATGTCTGATTTTAAAAGATCCATAAGTCTTTTTTTAAAAGGCCAGTACAGTAAAAATATAGGCTAATCTAGGGAAAAAAGGCCAGAATTTGTGGGGATTTTAAAATTTTTATTGTGACTTTGGACAGAATTTATATTAAATAGGCATGTAGCAGAAAGAATACTGCATTCAATGAAGAGACCAACTAGGAGAACTGCATTGATACATAAAATAGTTAAGTGTCAGAAGCACCACAGAACCGAACCCTCAGAATATCTGGCATGTTGTATAGCTTAACCATTTGAAAGAATGTTTTTAAAAAGTCACATTGACCCTTGAATTCTAAAAACCCTCCATGTAGCTCTGCTCATCGCAGCACGTTTACTTCTAGGTGCTCAACTATTCGAAGTTTGAAAAGTGTGAGTGATTTACAATAAAGTGCTTACTATGTAAGTTATTTTCTATATTTGTCAGGAATGAAGAAAATAGAATAAGGATGTGATTTTAAGACTTTCTCTTTATCACTGGTTTTAAGCAGTTGATTACTATATGCCTTTGGAGTTTTTCAACCTTAGCACTGTTGATATTCTGAGCAGGATCATTCATTATTATGAGGGCTGTCCTGTGCATTGTAGGATACGCAGCAGCATTCCTGACCTCTACCCACTAGATGCCAGTGGCACAGCCTGTCCCATCCCCTAGTTATGACAAACAAAAACATCTCCAGACATTGCTAAAGGTCTCCCAGGGGATGGGATGGGAGGAATCATCCCTGTTTGAGAACCACTTGTGTATTTTTGGCAGTTTTTTTCTATTATGATGTGGTTTTCTTCATGATTCTTGCCTTGCGTTTCATTGAGCTTTTTTAGATCTGTGGGTTTATACTTTTCATCAAATTTGGAAAACTTTCAGCCATTATTTCTTCAGATACTTTTTCCGTGATCCCCCCTTCCTCTCCTTCGGGGACTCCATTGACATATATTTTCCTTATATCAACCCTATAATGTTAGTACTATTGTTATTTTCATTTTACAGATGATTCATTTTAAAGAATTTGCCCCTATTCCCACAGCTAGTAAGTAGACAATTCAGAATTTGAACCCAGGCCAACCCCAGCATCTGGACTTATATTGTTAATACTTGACTTTACTGCTGTGGTCACATTTTCAGCAGTGATAAGCCATAACTTATTTTATTGCTTCTTTTTTCTCTAAGGCTGAGCTGCGGAAAGGCTGGTCTTAAACTCTCCTGTAGATAATGTGCAGTTCAAGCATCCTTGCAGTCTGAATGTTGCACACTACATTGTCTACTTTATCTAACAAGCCATGGGGAAAAATATGCCACAAAAATTAGACTAAGATCTGTTCTTTCCCATGTTCAAATTGCTGCTAGGACAACAGGAAATGAGGCACTCAGTGGATCTTCTTCCTTGTGCATAGCAAGGGATCAGTACAGTCGAAATACACTAAATGGTTCCAAAGTCATCCTGCAAGAGAGAATGTAATACCCTAAGGATCAAAAGTTTTGCCAGGGATTGGCTTGGGAACAGGGAAAGTAAATTAACATATTCATTCATCTTTTACTGTGGTGGATAGCAGAAGCCACAGAAAACCAGCTACAACAGTACAAAGGGCATCACCCAGACAATGCAGGACTGTTACAATTCTGATTAACTGTTTTCATCCAAAGCTAATGGACTCAAGGGTGTTCAAGAAATCACCATCATTCTGAAGAATATGAACACTCTGCTCTAATGGATTGAAACTGGAAACCTTAAAGCACCTAATAAACTCTTCTATGTTGTTTAAAATAAAATTCAACAACTATATATAGTAAGTCATTCATTTTCTTTCCCAATTTATAATTACCTCTCCTAAAAATAAAATTAAGAAAGCTGCTTTTCTAAAGAAAGCATGTTTTGCAATATAATTTCCCATGTTAAATAGAGTTAATTTTTCTTATTTAAACTTTGTGGAAGTTTGATTTTTTTCTAAATAAGAGTTTCTGGGACACACATCCAGAATAACAACCAATTTGGCAGAAATACCTTGTGTTTACAATAAGCAATGACATGAGTTTCTTGCTTTTCTCCATCTATCTTTTGGATAATGGGCCTTCCTTGGCCAACCTAAACATTAAAACACCTTTTATCCCATTACACACGCACACATACACACCGCCTAAACTCCTTCCTGCTGTATTTTTTTCACTTTGGCATTTATCGCTATTAACATTCTGTATAATTTTTTTCTCTATTTTTTGAAATGAAAGTATCACTATGTTGCCCAGGCTGGTCTCAAACTCCTGGGCTCAAACGATCCTCCTGCCTCACCCTCCCAAGTAGTGGGAGTACAGGCACACGTCATCGCACCCAGCTTCAATTTGTTTTTATATTTTATGTATTGTCCATTTTCCAACCTAGAATGTAAGCTACATGACTGGTCACAAATTTATAATGATATTCACTAAAAACATGTCTATATTAAGCATTGTGGCAAGGTAACAAAGCGAGAATATAAAATGTGGGGTTTTTTTCATATTATCAAAAAAACAAAAGTTTAGTAAGCATAAAACTCTACTTTGCTGTTGATATCCTAAACTGAGAATAGTCTTTGTAGTTGTTGATGTCTTCAGTCTGTATCCAGTACCAGTGGAGTGAGGAAGATGTGCATTTTAATTAATTTATTTCCAAACAAGCGTGGTTTCTTATGATAATTCAGAATTTGTATATTTGTATCCCCCTTTATTCCTAATTCACAAATTCTATTGCTTTATATCTCATCTCTTTGATTAGCTTTGATGGATTAACTTGAAGAATTTCCAGCTATACCATGTGTATTGAATAGAATATTAAGTATTTACTAGATAATTACTCATTAATAAAATAAATTCACATTCATTCTAGGCAAGATGAAGAGAATGATAATAATTATTATTAAATAATTTCCGAAGAGCCTCTAATCCTTACAGTAGGTTAATAAGAATTGAGTGAGAATATACAAGCATGATTATTAATGGCTTAATTATCTACACTAACCAACTGCAACATTAGGTTATGTTCTTAAATCTTATAATAGAAGTCAGAAATTTTTCTCCATAACTAGGTATAGAGAAGGGTTATCAGGATTTATCTGGAATACTACGTATTATTTATAGATTTGGATCATTCTTACTAATGCTAAGATTCACTAGGTAATGGTAATATAATCTGGATCTTGACCTTTGACAATTATGAAACATTTTTGTGTGTTCTTTGTCTTTATATGTGTTCTAACTAAAAATTATTAACCCTGTACGCCAATAACATGAAAACAATTCTAGATAGCGTGATGGGGAGGTGAAGGAGCAATAATAAAATATTTACAAAAGTTGATTATTTAGCATCTTCCTTACTGTTCACAGTTAATTTTTGAAAAACCACCAGACAAATCAAAAGCAAAAAATACCTATGGCACATTCAGTACCCTGGGCTTTAAAGTTTGGGAACAGTCCAAATAAAAATCAGGCATAATTCAGCCTATTCTCATTTTGATTCCCTCTTTAGATTTCAGAGAATCAGTGGAGAAATTGAATTCTGCATTTTCACAATAGCTACATTTGATTTACTGAAAGTTAGACCACATCCTCATCATGATGCATGTTTTTGCCAAATACACAAACCTTTTGAGAAATTATAATAGCATTCAAGTAACATAGTATAATATTTTATTTCTCTTGCTGTGCTCTAGTCAAGAACAGATCACAAAGTGTTATGTGACTTCAAAAGCATGGTGTTGATGAGTCCATTCCATCTAATGAAAATGTCATAGAAGTTATAGATGAAAATACATTTTTCAGGTCAAGTGATCTGTTGAAAAATATGAGCAAGACCTAAAGCTGAGATCTATCAACAGTTATAAAGCAGTTACAAATCCTTTTTACTATGACATCAGAGTTGGGGATGTGATAGAGAAAATCTTTATAATTTCTTATGTCTGGGGATTATCTGCTGTTGCTAAATTGTCATTATGAGGACTAAGACAAAGATAATGAAAGACTAATCTTCTTTAGTGTAATTTTAGCCTTATAAGAAGTGCTTAGAATTTCAGAAGTACTCACTTGCAAGTTGTAAGGCCAAAAGTATCTCAGTGTGTTCTTTACCAGTAACTTCTTTCTGTAGTATAACCTGTTTTCATGATTAATTCATTGGTTTTATAATATGTAACTTCTGTCTAAATAATAAAATAATGCTTTTATATATATCCAGTATTTATAAATAATGTTAAATTCATTTTGAATCAGATGCATTTGAGAACACTATGCATTTTAGCAGCCCCAGCTGTTACAGAAAGTTGAAGTAGTCACATATTTTTTGTACCAATAACCACATAAGACAAGCAAGAAATAAGTGGCACTTGTGTTTAATCTCCCTAATCTGCTTGTGACTATACTAGAAGATTCAAATATTTTCTTTCTTTGCAAAAGGAAATTTATCCTTTGGCAATAATTGCTTGGGATTAGTTCTAAAAGTTAACAAGGCCAAGGCGAAAACAGAAACTAAAGAAGCAAAGTGTGGTTATAAGAAAGATAAGATCTAAATGTATTTTAACCTTAGGATTCTCCTTATTAGCCTTCCATACTCGTGTTTTATTTGAATTGATCCATTTTTATTTTTTTGAAAATCCTAATATTCTAATAAAGTTCTAATATTCATATCAAATATTATGGAAATCTGTTTAGGGACACATGACTTCTGGAACCCTACCCTTTCAATAGCCAGGATGAGTCTTTGCTTTAAAAAGAAAACCTATACCTATACCATATAGATATGGGCATGGTGGCTCATACTTATAATCCCAGAGTCTTGGGAGGCTGAAGCAGGAGGATTGCTTGAGGCCAGGAGTTCCAGACCAGCCTGGGCAACATAGCAAGACTCTGTCTCGAAAAGGAAAGGAGAGGAGAGGAAGGAATTCCTTCCTTTCCCTCCCCTCCCCTCTCCCCTTCCTTCCTTCCCTCCTTCCTTCCCTCCCAGAGATATCCAGAAAAAAAGAAAGAAGGAAAGAGTAGAGAATGAGGTGGTCAGAAATGTCTCTGTGTGCTATGTGGACTAATGTTGCCACCAAAATTATGTCTCCATACATTTTTTTTCCTCTCTTTTTTAAAATTTATTTTCCTTTTTGATATTTTTTCCATTTTAAAAATTTTGATAGATTTAGGGGTACAAGTTGAATTCTGTTACATGTGTACATTGTACAGTGTTGAAGTCTGGGCTTTTGGTGTACCCATCACCCACATAGTGTACATTGTACCCATAGGTAATTTTTCATCCTTCACCCCCTGCCCAACCTCCCCACTTTTGAGTCTCCAGTATCCATTATACCACTCTGTGTGTCCTTGTGTGGCCATAGTTTAGCTCCCACTTACAAGAGAGAACATGTGGCATTTATTTTTCTGTTCCTGAGTTACTTCATTTATAATAATGGCCTCCAGCTCTACCCAAGTTGCTGCAAAAGACATCATTTCATTCTCTCTTATCGCTGAGACATACTCCATGGGGTGGGTGGGTGTGTGTGTGTGTGTGTGTGTGTGTGTTTACACATACCACATTTTCTTTATGCACTCATCAGTTGATGGGCTGTCCTCTCTTAATGGCTTATGTTGGCCTATAAAACTTTCTACTACTTTTCCATGGAATCAGTTCCCTATGGTGCGTGAGAATCACATGGGAGCTGAGGAAGAGGGAAAAGGTCTGCCCTTGATACTACTTTTGTGCTCCTCAGGCTCTCAGAAAGGAAAGCCAACTGGGGAAGCGGTGAGGAAATCCAAAGGCTTCCCTCTGTCTTAGGCCTCATTTATTGGTAGGAGAAAGTTGATAGAGCAGGAAAAGCAAAACTTCAAAATAGGCTGAATTCTCTGCCCTAATATATTGAGTTATTCCTTCTTCTTCCCTCTTCAAAATTACTCTTCTCTTAGCAATCTCAACTAGGACTTTAGTTTTTTTAAAAAATCGTAATTTTAAAACAATTTTTACATTAAAATTGTGAATGAATTAATGGTGCTCCATAATAGTTCCAGAGATATTTACATGAAAATCCTTCTTAATTCAAAAGAATCTCTAATTGAAGAAAATTTAGGCAGTGGATAGAATATCACTAAATAATAGTGAAGTGGGACTATGTCACATGACTTTGTATCCCCAAAGTACCTAACATTATATTCAGCTAGTAGTAGTCATTCTAAAACTGTTTGAATAAAAGGGTGTTTGGAATGTGGCTTCTCTGAGTCCCTTCCAAGTAGAAAGGAGACCCAACACCCATCTGTCTCCGTACCCTGGACTACAGTGTCAAATGGACGTTGGTGTACCTTTCTGCCATACTTAGTCTCCCCTTCATTACCCTACAGCAAACTGTAGAAACTTGCCCTGATCCCAGTCCCTTAGAACTCTTTTAACTGCTGTCCTGTTCTCCTCAGCCTCTACTCTGTCCTATTTTTGTTCTGTCGATGGTTGGGATAGGTCTGTATGAATTTAGCCCTCAATAATTGATGATGTTTAAAGATGATGTTACTTATGGCCTATGAGCCCCACCTTTTCACATTGTTTGCCTCTTAGAAGCTGGACTGGAATCAAAAGTATCAGCACATCTATATAATTGGACCTTTCACTAAAACCTAGAACTTCATAGTGTTTAGTTATGCTTAGGCTTTACAGAGTGTTGCTTACTGCCCCTGAAACAACTTTTGAAAATGCATATTTGTTGTGCTGGGGAATCTGAAGGATGCACAAAGGGAATCAAGGCAAGAAATAGTGCCTGTCATTGAATGCTTTGCCTATTACTGCCCATTCTGGAGAAGATATCGATATATCACAGTATCTGGCACAGATATATTTGTTGGCTAAATAAATATCTAAGAATTTTCCTTTTTATTTTTTTGTGCAGAGTATTTCAGACTCAATATCTAAGAATTTTTCTGAATGATTACTTAGTATAGATACTATAATTTTATATTGCTGTAAGTACCCTCATCATCCTCGCCTAGTATTTAAAAATGTCTTAAAGGAGTAGTTACTCTCCATGTGTATATATATTATGAAAGCTACAAAATTAATTAGCATACCTAAACTTTTCTATTTGAACACTAAATTGAAAAACGATTTTGGGGTGAATACCAAACTTAGTCACATATAAAAGGGTCCTTCAAATTAGCATAGGTTAAGTTATAGAAATCCAGTTTCTTGGTTATCAGAACTTATTAACATTAGTGTCACTAAAGTTGGTATTCAACTCCCCACTGTTAAATTGGCTAGCTTTAAAAAAAAAAACCCAGTTTCTTTATTAAAGCATCTAGTTCTAAGCATCAATGCAGTAAGTTGCATCTTGGCATAAATTGTCACTTTGGCTATTATTGAGCACACGGTATGGAAAGAAACCACACAGAATGAAATGAAATTCAAGCAGATGATTTTTTTTTTTAAGATCTCTGAAGATACAGCTAGGGGTCTATCACATAGACAAATGTAATTTGGGCATAAAATAGTAACATGAATTTGAAGAGAGTATATTCCCAAAGTAGAACATGACCTTAATGCAAGGATAAAGCGCTGACTTGCCTTTTAGAATCTCACCCAGGAGCTCTTGGGAAATCCAAGCTTTTTGACATCTCTGGCATTGAATACTCTTTCTGTAGCACAACTGTCAAATTACGGTGTAAGGAAGACCAGTTTAAATGAAAAACTGTTTCTGGCAACTCTCTGAAAGTCATCTAGTAACTGAGGCTGAGATAAAGCTCAAAGATAAGCTATGAACTAGAAACATCAGCTATTTCTTTCCTTCAGGTGTGAAATTATATGTCTTTTTTTGAGAATCAGGGCTGAAATATATTTTCTAGAAAACATATAAATGAAAGAAAAGCAGTTACTAGAAGGAATAAGTGCCTGTAGAGCTAAAGCCTTACTGGAGGAATTTAGAAAATCTCACAATCTTATGAAGTTTTTAAACTTAGATTCTTAACATGTAGTGTTTCATATTATTTAGAAAACCTTGCCAATTGCCATTAAATAAATAAATCATACTGAGGTACCGTAAAGAATAAAAAGCTCTTTTTAGCCATTGCAGTGACTGTACATAATGATAAGTTCATAGTAACTATCTCATATAGTTTCATTGTCTTAAAATTTTCAAACACTGGCAAGACTGAGTCAATATAAATTTTAAGCCTATTCAGAAAATATACATTAAATTTCTTAGTGGTTTTTCTTTTTTTTTTTAATGCTCACAGTTTGTTAGCTTAGAAACGTGGGTCTTCTCTCTAGCTCCTCCCAATAAGTGCTGCTGGGAATAGCAACTTAACTGCCCTCCTTGTGTTTTAATGGGGTCCTGGCTACCCTGTGACTGACTGCAGACCAATCACAGAAATTTGTCTAGGAGCTATACAAAATGTTTGCATTATTTATGTACCTTGCATCTTGGGCAGCTTTACCCCCAAGTCCTGCCCTAAGGTTAAATTAGCCTAGAGGTGGGCTCAGTCTCCAAAACTGTATGAGGTGAAGTCTTTCCTAAGCTTAGACCCCTCAAAGGTCTAAAGAACTCTAAGAAACTGAGATAAAGATTAGAATTGATTACCTCTTTGAAGAGGCAATTTACCTCTTTTCATTTGACTACCAAATCCATAGTATTCCCCAAACCATTTGTATACCAGAATTAACTATTGGAATTGACACTTAAATGTAATTGACTGTATAGTATTGATAAGAGCATAAATTATTGTCACAACATTTTAAAAATTTTGACAGTGTTTGTTAAGCACTTTCATAAAGTGCTTACCTCTTTGGTCAAGCAGTTCCTTTTCTGTAAGTTTAGACTAATAAAATAATCACATATACATACATAATGAGTGCGATGTGCACCATCTGGGGGATGGACATGCTTGAAGCTTTGACTCGGTGGGGAGGGGAGGCAAGGGCAACATACGTAACCTGAACATTTGTACCCCCATAATACGCTGAAATTAAAAAAATAATAATAATGATCACATGTATTATGATGTTGATCAAAAATAAACTGGAAAGAACTCATATCAAATGGCTGAACCAATTCAAATAAATCTATGCAGTGAAATTTAATGCAGTTCTTAATGTAATCTTTGTAATACAAAGATTTATTAGAAAAATGTTCATAATATATTGATGAGTCAAAATATACCTATTATATTTTTGTTTTGGGAAAAGAAAAAAATACATATGTGTGTGTATACACACATTTACATGCATACATTTACACTTTTAAAAATAATCTACCCTTAATACAAGGCATTCTCATATCTCACTTGGATTATTTCAATAATCCTTCTTAATTGGTCTCCTGTTTTTCACACTTGCATCTCTGTAGTCTACTGCAATACAGCAGCCAGAATGATCTTGTTAAATTTAAATAAGATCATGTCATTCCTTTACTCAAAATTCCCCAGAGCCTTCCAATCTGTCTTGGAATAAAGACTATATTTACAGTGGCCTATGAGGCCGTACGTGCTTTTCCTACCACTATCCCTTTTAAGGAAAACACAGATATTGGCAGTTACTAGAATTCACTACATTTACTGCTCTTCTTTTTTCTTTTAGCCACAGTGAAAAGGGGTAGCTACTCTAATTACTGCTAATTCATTTAGCAGTTAAGGATATTTGGAGTAGTAAGGATAGTTTACTAAGTTTCTCTGATGGTTTTTGAAACTTTTCTCTCTTTTTCCTGAATACCTCTTATAATTATTTTTAGTGTTTGCAAAGCCTGTCTTTTAGTCATGTCTGTTTTTGCTGGTACTGCAGAATTCCAAAAGTCCATTTTACAAGTATCTCAGTATGCACAAATAAAAAAGAAAAGGATGTTAGATTCTTATAAGGAAAAACATAAAATACTTGGCATTACAGTTAAATGAATTTATGTATCTAAAGTACCTCCATGGGCCAAATACTTTGGATGCCTAATCTGTTATCTAGGACCAGATTAGATACGTTAACCCCATGAGGCCCCTAAACAATTACATAATTAACTTCAGTCTTCCTGTGCTCACTTCCCTGTCACAGAGTTGCTTTGAAACTGGATAGATATGAATCCATGAGAGAGAGGGTATTGGATGCCTCATTTTAAGAAAAGCAGTTGTCCAAAACCCAGATGTATTAAGCAGGTAAATTAAAGAGTAATTATTCTTTTCCCACAGAAGTAATCACTGCAATATTTCCTTAAATAGATTCTTTTTAAGTCTAGTCTATGTGTAAAGTAATATTCAACTGTATTTGATTCTAAAGAAAAGAAATCACCTTATAGACTTAAGAGAATAGCATTATCTGTTGGGGGTCTATTGCAAAATATGTAAATAATATAACTTGTTTCATCACCTAGAAATGAAAATGTTTCAAGCGGAACATCGTTTTATCCTAACAACGTTGTCCTCACAGACAGGGTCATCTGTCTTTTTGTTCTATGCTAGATTCATCAGGAGCTCCCTCTTTGTCTTCTTATAGGGCTAACCCTGTTCATAATTCAGTTTTCTGCTTGGCTCCCTAGGCTTTCCAGTGGTGGAACATGAGTTAAACACATAGGGCTTCCTTCTTCCTTGGGCTCTTTCCACTAAAGAGAGGAAGCCCGTATATCTGGACCAAGATAAATTGAAGGGAAAGGACTAGTCCTTGGTGAAATGTCAAAGTAAACTAAATTCACTGCCTTCCAGGAAATTCTTCATCCAACAAAATTACTTTTCCCCTATGTTGTGCAAAGGGAACATGGGCACATATACCACTGATACTACACAGTGTAAACGTAATCTAAATAAGATCTAATGGGGACACTCATAGACAGAAAAACAGCAAAATTACTCAATCCCCATCCTGTTGGCCACTGAGCAGAAAAGTGTGCTTAGTTGGGTCAGACATAGCTGGAGCACATCATGGAAAGCAACCCCCTTAACTCTCCCTGTAATTACAAGGATGAGAGCCAGGAAACATCTAGGAGGCTATGTAACAGTGGGAGCTTTTTGGTTAACAAAGCGGTCTTGTTAGAAAGAGGGAGCATAGCTCCACTAGTGGTAGCAGCCTCTTCTTTTTTATTTATTTTAGAGACAGAGTCTCACTCTGTCACCCATGGTGGAGTGCAGTGGACTTGTCATAGCTCACTGTAACCTTGAACTCCTGGGCTTAAGTGGTCCTCCTGCCTCAGCCTCCCAGGTAGCTAGGGCTACAGGCCCACACCACCACCGTGCCTGGCTAATTTTTTTTATTTTTTTAATTTTTTTGTAGAGACAGGGTCCAAGGTTATCCTGAAGTTCTAGCCTCAAGTGATCCTCTCACCTCAGCCTCCCAAAGGACTGGGATTGTAGGTGGGAGTTACCATGCCCAGCCACTTTTGCTCTTATTAATCCATCTGCCTTGAGTTCCTTTTTTGTCTTATATTAATATTACTACCCGCTTTCTTCCTGTTTTAGTTTTCCTGTATTTCCCCTTTTTAAAAAAATCTTCCTATGTTATTTTATTTTCAGTATGTTTATTATAAATAACATAATTTGATACAGTCTGCGGAGCTTAGTTCATGTAACTTTATTATGATTTATTTGGTCTTCCTTTTTTCACCTTATGTTTTTTATGCTTTCTTGCTTTTTTCTTTTAGGTCTTTTCCTATATTCATTGGGTTTTTCTCCCTGATAATTTCAATATGCTATTATTGGTAACCTTTGAATTAAATCCATATGCAGATATATACATATATGTATGTGTAATATGCACACATACATATGTGTATGTATATAGATGTGTATATATAGATCTCTGTGTGTGTGGCCATTTTATCTAGAATGAAGCCATCCGTAACTTTTAATGTCTCCTATTGGAAGTTGAGAAATTTATCTTCCTTTTACTTTCTTCTCCCCATTCAGTTTTTGCAATGTTAATAATCTGGTATTTTTTCCAAGTTACCTTTATTTTTAAATAATTTTATGTTACATATTTTCACTTCTAAGAAGTATTTTTCGTATTTCATTACTTTATAACCATTTTGGTGTAATAGCTAAGAGTGCATGCTCTAGTAGACTATCTGGATTTGAATCCTAGCTCTATGACCCTGGACACACTCTGTACCTTAGCCTCCTCTTTTTTTTTTTTTTTTAAACAGGATGGATATTAATAGTACGAATGTCTCAGGGTGGTTGGGAGAATTAAATAATTCATATAAAGTGCCTGATACATAATAAGTATTTCATAAATGTCAGATGCCATTAATATTATTGTATTAATTATTATACCATTATTGAAGCTCAACTCTGTTTTGCTGATTTTATTATTTACTTAATTTATTGCTCACATCTTAATATATCTCATCTTCCTGCCTTTATTTCTTTATTTTGATTGGTTTTCTTTGTTGTTGTCTGAAGAATTTCCTCAACCAGGATTGTCAGACTTCTTAAAGGGCCAGATAACAAATATTTTAGGCTTGTAGGCTTTAATGTCTCTCTTGTAACTACTCAACTTTGCCCTTGTAGCTCAAAAGCAGCTATGGACTATACATAAACAATTGGCTAGCCAGCAAACTACCTACCGACCCTTGCTCCAGACTTTTACCACTGTTTCTTGTAGAATTTCAGTAGGAGAGGTATATGAATTATACAATTGCAAAGTCATTGCATATCTGAGAATATCTTCTGTTGCTAATGTGGGTAAATGATGACTTCACTTTTATAGAATTTTAGATTATAGTTGGTTTCCCTCAAGACTCCACAGAACCTGCTCTGTAGTTTTCAAGTGTTATAGAGAATTATGATACAACTTAATACTTTCTTTTTTCTAGTAACTAATATATTTTCCTCCTGGATGGTTGAGGATTTTTCTTTATCTTTAGCATTTGACATTTTACCAGGAGAATTTTTTTTTTCCTATTCTATGTTAAAGGAGCAAGACTAAGAAGAACTAGATTAATGTATTTACATATCATGAACCTTAGCTATTTCTGATTGCCTTATCATCTTATTCTCCCACTAAGGAAATTTCTAGATATTATATTCCCAAAGTTATCAATGAAAGCTTCTTAACATTTTATCATTTCAAATTGTACATCATGTGGGTAGCTATATATTTTAAATGGCAAGATAATGATGTAGTTTGGTCCCTCTGTAGTATTATACAATTTAATGGAAGTTTACAGCTGCACAACCACAGAAAACATATTTAGGAAATGGTCTAATTACTTTTGTTTGAGCATATTAAATCACTAAATGGTAAGAAACTATAACTTTTGGTATAGTCAAAACATTCTTACAGTGTTTTTAATTATAATTCTAACACAACCAGAAGAAAGAACCTTGATTTTAACTTTATTTCATAACACAGTGTCTTCTGTAACTAATTACAGTGCATGTGGTCTTTTGGTTTTTGTTTTTAGAGTTAAATTTTATTACATTTTTTTATTTTCCCTGTGCCTTAGAGGTGTCAAACAGCGCACAAAAAGGCCTGTTTGTTAAAGGAAAGGAGGTGGCAAGGATTTTTGGATAATATTTTAATATTTAAGAGTGATCAACCTATGACTATGGAAAAGTTAATTTAACTTCTCATGCTACCTTATGGGCACAGGTGAAAATGTTAATGTTTCTTTTTTAAGTTTAAACTAGGTGAGGCCCTAGAACAAAGCACTTAATGGCAAAGAACTATCTCAGAAAAAATGTGATGGAACTAAAAGCCAAAATTCCTGAAGCAAAGTTGAGGAGCATAGACCCTCAATGCTTCATTCTTCTCCTGTGTGCCTTCCACAACCTAGTAGGCCACCAGGTACTCAGATCAGAGTGGCTAGATGTGAAAAGCAAGCAGACAGTGTGGGACTGAGGAAATCTGGGGCTGGGGAAACTCCTGAGTTGATGAACTTTCGTAAATCTGGTTTCTCCTCCAGACAAAGCTGCAGAATCAAGAAGTCCTGGTAGCAGCAGTTCACGGTGTGGTAGACCAGCTACTGCAGGCCACTGCCGTTCTCACCGTCAAAGCCTGTCTCACAGTGTAGAACATGTATGGGTGGAATCTGGTGCCACCGTGCTCTCGGGCAGTAATGGTGCCAGTGATACGAACGTTCTGGATGACAACAGGGTTATCTGGAATGCTCAGGCTCAAAGCTAAAGGCTGAGCTGTGAAGACCAGCTGGAGAGGAGGAAAGCAGAACCAGTGCAGACTAGAATAGAGGGAGCACACATCACTGGTGAAATTCTACTCTAGGCATGAAGGTCGGGGGGTGGAGGGAGGTCCTTTCTGACTCCTCAAGCAAAGCTGTGAGAAAAGTGACATCTCCTTGCTCTACTTCCTTGTCTGCTGTGTCAGTCTGGATCTCTGGGCAGGAGTTCAGCATGGAGATCAGCAGTTCTGTCTCTGTCTCACCTCAGCCTCTGCTCCTTCAATTACTTCACCATCTTTAGGCCCTAAAGCCTGGAAACCCCCTAGAGCATACAAGACATCTTGGATCCTGTCATAGAGGAAGTGGCCTGAGGTCATGAGCATGCTGGTTTCTTTACGCCATTCAGATAGTGGAGACTTCAGCTCTGAATCCTCACATAAGAACAGGGGCTCTCAAATATCTGGAAATGAGATGAGTTGTTTCCTACTTTCTGTTCTTCAGGCATCTGATCCAAATCCCTCTATAGCTTCAGGCATTCTTCAACTTCTGGGGAGGGGCCTGAAGGCCCTTCTGGCTCACTGCACGTAGGAGCACTGAGGCTGCTGTTGGAAAAGAGGTGTTCACTTCTGGCTGACATTCTGCCTCAGCAATCAGTGACACAGATGTGAGCACTGAGGGCTGTTCCAGGGCACTGGCTGGGCAGAGTGGTTTAACCCCTTCTGCTAGATCATTTCTAGCCTTGGAAAAGATACTTATAAGTACAAAGTGGATCCAGTCAGGATCTGACAGTTGACTGATCAGTGGTAAGGTTGCATTGTAAATAATGAGTTCAGACACTACATGGCATCCAGTCTGAGTCTCCAAGGGAGGCTTGGGCACTAGCCCTTGAAGCAACACATCCACAAAAGGTGACCTCAGCACTGGTGCTGTACACAGCAGTAAGTGGGGCAATAGCGCAGCAATAAGCCTCCCAGCGTTGGGAGGGCTCAGTTGTACCACTCTGCTCCCCTGCAGTGGCCTCCTTTGCCTGAATATAGGTCTGCAAGTGACAACCATAGAATCAGAACTCTCTGGGCAAGAGCATGGCTGTCCACTGTGCCCATCCTCCGAAGCTCCTGGACCAACTCTTTCATGGCCACCTCCATCTCTTCCTCAAAGGCTGGCTCCTGACTCACTAAGTGATATTAGGATAACACAAAGTCCCAAATAATCAGGATAACCAAAGTGTGGTTGTTGTCCTGTTCCAGCTGCCTTTCTGCCTCAGGACTTGGAGAGCAGGTGGCCACTGGGATGAAGCATTGTAGGTGCAGTTGACCTGAAGCCCCTCACAGTGGCATCGCAGCCCAGCCATCCTCCCAGCACCACTAGCAATGTAGACTCAAGGCATAGAAGGCACACGTTTGTCAGAAGGGGGATGACCAGGAGCCAGCCAAGCAAGATCCCCCTACCCCCACCCCAACCATCAGCTTCTGGCTATAGCTAGACCATGCTGAGGTCTCCTGGGATGAGGGTACTTTCTCTGTCTTCATGGCTGAGAGGACGAGGTGGCTCCCTCAGATGACTGCCCTGTTTTTTACTTCAGAATTAGGGATGAGGACATGAAATGTACCCTGGATATAAGGAAATCTGCTGTGCTATTCAAGGAACCAGCAGGGATGTGGGCCTTTGAAGTCATATAGGCACTGCAGAGTGATAGCAGCAGCTCTGCTTCCCCCCACCCCCTGCCATTACCGCCAACAGAGCCTCCAGCTAGCCCCTTCCAGCATAGATACTGCTTTTGTGCAAAACTGCAGCCTTCATAATGCCCCAGATGAAGAGCCATGTTGCAGGCTCAGGGAGGATGGTGCTGGCTAGGGCTGCATCACATGTCACCAGGGGGCACGGGCCCAGACTGAGACATGACCTAAAGTAGACTCATTAGAGTCCTCTTTGCTGGCCTCAGCCTATGGCCACCACAGGGTTTTGCTACCTGGGCAGCTGTACTCCTGAAGCTTGGGTTCTGTCTGGGCTGTCAGCTCACTCCCATGTGGATTTTTTTTTTTTTTTTTTTGCCATTCCAAATCCTGCAATTTCAGGAGTGTTTGCCTAATTCCAGGACAGAATGCCATAGTACTTTCATCGATTCATCTCCATTGACTTTAAGTTTCAAGATTAATAGTGGTTGTGATGGATCGTGAATGGGAAATTAAAAAAAAAAAGATTAATGGTAGATATTTGAGCTAATAAATAATTCTACAGAACAAAAATGAGGGCAGGCCTGACTATGGGACTTATGAGTTATAGCAGAAAGGGTAACAGTCAAATTTATTAACTGCTGGTTATTCACATTATGCCTTGCCTCACATAAATTTGCCTTTATCCACAGTTAACTGCATATAAAAAGTAAATATAAGATATATAGCTTTATAAAAAGGAGTATTTCTTGGCCTTGTGCATATCTTTTATCATTCTAGCTATAGTGTTAACATGGCACTTATCGTGAAACTATTAAAAAATGCTGAAAAGGCTAAGAGATTATCAGACTATCAGTAAAATAGTTACTACCAGAAAGGAAATCACATTTCAACAAGCCAACTAGGTCAATGGAAAGAAAACTGGTCTGCTATCATTTAAGTGTATTTAAAATAATAGTGCAATAATAACATATTGATAATATATTAATGATAATATAAAATAATAATATTCTTATGATATTTGCATTTTCTTCTGAAGCTAAATCATCCCAAGAAAATGCTATGTTACAACTACAATGCATCATACCATGGGAACTTTCTCCCCCCACGCTATAGGAAGGGCAGAAAGATTTCCTTCAGAGATATGTAGCCATCATACCTTGAAGCATCTGGAAGAATTGAGGGAGGGATGTTTTTTTGAAATCTAATCTTATGGAATTTTATCCCTCAATCTCCAACGCTAATGTTATATAGAAAGCAAGATACTAGGATCTCATAATAATGCTAAATCCATTAGTCTGCAGAGAAACAGTCCTGTTGTTTCTAGAAAAGACATCACGTCCAAAATTACCTATATTTAGGATACTGCATTTATGGAAGTACCATTTAAAGTACCCTAGAGGAGGGCTATTCTGATGTTGAAGTTCCGAAAGCAGCTTCTGAGAAACCTTAGTAGAGACGTGATAATAGTGTATTTATTCAAAGGGCCATAATATATAGGTGAGGAAACATATATTTTTTATTTTTTAAAAAAATTAAACCATGACAGTCTGTAGGAGCTACACAGAGTAGATTTGGGCTCTGAATGAGAAAAAATCTCAATTAATATGGTCAGCAGTGCTTAGGCCTCAGAAATGGTGACGTCTCTCTCAGAAATAACCAGACAGAGGATATGTGATCATCCTTACAAATACAGTAGAAAGGTCATCATTGAATAGAGCATCATATTCTAAAGTTTTTCCTAACTCAGATTTCTCTAACATTGCATATTAATTACCTCATTTATTCTACATCATCATTTTTAAACAGGAATGGTATAGGTAGAAATTCTTTTGTGGTAGAATCAAACCAACAGAAAATCAGAGACTTGTTTAGAATCCATCCTATTCATTTTTTCATCGTTCTGTCAGTACTACCAGAAAAAGAATTTAAGGCAGCAAATGATTCATGTTGTTGGAAGAGCCAGAATTAGAGCCCAATCTTGTGCATTTTCTATTAAAGAACGGTAAGTGAAATAGCCATGAAAGTCTCAAAACAGCTAGTGTTGTTGCTGTCTGATTATTTGATTAACTACACATAGAGAAAGATGCTTTTTTTCTTACTAAAGCAAAGTAGAAAAATTAATATGTTTCAGGGAACAGCCTAGAGTTTTTAATGTTATTATCATTATTGTTAATGACAGAATAATATTATAAACATGGATTCTTAGCCAGAACAGACTTAATGTAGCTCCATATCCTAGTAGCAAAGATTGCTATGCAAATTCAGGTAAAAGGTATATAGTAATTAATCTTGCATAGAATCTTATTGTTTTAATTAGTTCCAACATTTGTTAGTATCATTTTGGAAATCATTGTATAGAAAGCAAATTATGCTGTTTTCAGCAGGTGGGGAAAGCTTCACTGTTCACTCCAAGTAGCCTAGGTTTTAAAAGAATTCCTTTCTCAGAACCTTTCTGTGGAAACAGGTTGTGAGTTAGCATAAACACAAGATACCATAAAGTTTTCCAAAACAGCTAGAGTTAAAAATTACCCTGAAGGCTGTTTACAAGAGAATGGCTTGACATCATATTCTGTGTAGCATGTTTCACTGAAGCAAGCTGGTTTGGGGCTTGTTTGTCTCATATGCTTTGACGTGATTGTAGATGAAGACTGAACAGGCTGAGAGCTCCTTCTGGGAATACCTTCCCTGATGGCTGGTGAGGCCTAAATGAGAATGCGCAAGGCTGCTGCCCAACTTGCTTCAGCAGTAACCAGAGCACAGGAGCACAGCCTCTAAAGCGTCAGCCCATATACTTTAATAAGCATTCTGAGTAGCTCCTCATAAAGCAAGTTCTCCGTTTGAAAGTAACTAAATTGGATAAAAAGACAAGAAACCTTAAGCAGTACAGGGTATACTTTGTTTGGTAAAATGAATTTAACCTTAGTTGTAGGAAGAAATATTAACTATGATTTGCTAGAATAACTCATTCAGTCATTTAAATGATCTGGGTACATGATCATTCATGAAACTCACTGGACAGTAAGAGTAAAAGATTATTATAAAGCTAAAATTTTAAGCACTCCGTGTAACCTATATAATCAATGGAGATAGGGAATGGAAATCCTGCTTTAATTCATGGGAGCACAGTGACTTGGCTCTCACCAATTTTTTTCCTGTTTCTATTAATTTGGACTGTATTCCTCCTGATACCACTTTCTCTGTCACTGCTTTCTTTCCCTTCCCTTACACCTTAAATATTGGTTTCCACCTGCATTCTCCTCCTTACTCACCCTTCTCACTCCTCAGTGCTCCTTGGGCGACTTCATTTCTGGCTCTTTGCAGCTAATCAGATACCTGCCAATAACTCCCAGCTTTAACCTCTCTCTTTTAAGCTTTAGATCCGTGTTTCCAACTATCTCTTGAACATCTCGATCTGAACAAGCTATGGACTCCTTGAACTTAGCAGATCCCAACTGAACTCATGTTTTATTTCTCAAACCTTTTACATCTGTTTTATCTCTCGGTTAATGACATGCAAGCTACCCAGTAGTCTAAGCCAGTTATGCTGTCTTCCCTTTTCACTCTCAACCCATCACAGCTAACTAATCATTTAGTTATATAATTTCTGCCTTCTTAAAGTATTTCAGATTTGTTCCCTCTTCTCCATTACCACTGCCATCACCTCAGTTCACATTTTCAACATTTATAAGAGCTTCTGTGATCTTCTCTGTAGCTGACTCTTCTTTTCAAACTCGCCCTTCACATAGTAGCCAGAGAATTCCTTTATAAATGCCTGATTGTGTCGCTCTCCTACTCAAAACCTTCTGTGGCTTCATAGAGTCTGCCATTTTTACAATCTCAAGTATCTATAAGGATTAGGCAAATAACATACATGAGTGAAGTAGACCAACTGTGAGATGGTAAGGAAGAATAGGAGAGTGCATTTCTGTCTAAAGAGATTTATATTCAGAGTTTTAAAAAAAAAAAAACATGTGACAGGCTGGGCCATGATGATTCATACCTATAATCCCAGTTACTTGGGAAGCTGAGGCAGGAGGATCACTTGAGCCCAGGAGCTTGAGGTTTCAGTGAGCTATGATGACTCCACTGCACTCTAGCCAGGGCCACAGAGTAAGACCCTGTCAAAAAAAAAAAAAGACATATGACAAATCTATCTGAGAATTTAATGTTGCCTGTGGGTCTTCATTTAGTACAGCCACACCTAAACTGCTGAGTGTAATACATGCAATGTTTCTTTGATATTGGGTATCTCCTTGAGATGAGCAATGTGGAACTCTCAGCTATTGCAGAGACTGACACAACCAGTGAGTCATTTTTGTTGTTCTGTTTCAAGGTCAAAACATGTCAGCATGAAGAGTATGTGTTTATTATTATAAGTACCTCTGTATTCATATTAGAGGCCATGGAGCATAATGAAAAGTTTGTAGGCTTTGGAATCAGCCTTGGCCTAAGTTCAGCTTCTGGTTCTGCCACTGATAAATTGTGTGCTTTTGAACTAGTCATTTAATTGTTTTCAGCCCCAATTTCCTTCCCTGTTTATAAAAACTTTCAGGATTGAAAGTACAAAAATCAAATAATAAACAGCTTGAAATTATCTAGCTCAAAGCTTAGCACATAGTAACTCCTTAGTAAAAGACAACAATCAGGCAAGTTAGGGAAAATCTGAGAAATAGCAACAAATACACAAAAATCTAATTCCTCCAGCTGCATCTGTCTCAGCAATTGTAGTTGTGGCCTAAGGAGCAAACCTTTTGGAAGCCAATTATCAAGTGAGGCAGATGACTGTAGCTGACAGGCACATGATTCACCCAGGCAACTAAAAACTAGGAATTTACGAGCCTAGCTGGCTAGCTGTCTGAAAATGAAATTTAAGTCCAGAAGGTGTTGCTATTGATAAGTTCATGAGCAAGATGGGAATATGAACTCTCTACAATTATGCATAATGTACAAAATTCCTTTTTACTTTTTTAATCTCTATATAATCTTTACTTTTTTAGTAAAAATGATATTAACTGAAATTTTAATTCAATGTTATTAGGCTATGTAGGATATTTATTTTGGTCTATTCTCTAGATCTGTATAAATTTGAAGCACCAAAGGAAGGTAGTAAACAACTTAGTTTTCTTTACCGGAACATTTAGCATGGTAAAAGAGGAGGGCTGTTAAGTTTGTATTTTATTCCAGTGCACAAAGTACATTCATTATATTTTGATTGATCTAGGAATATCCAGGAAGCTTTGATGAGCTTTCATCATTCATTTAAGGGGAAGAAAATATACCATCTTGTCAAGCTTTGCATTTTTTCATTTTGTTTTTTAAACTTAAGCTTAATTTTAACATTTAAGTATACTTTACTCAATAATTTGTGTATGCAGCTGACTATGATTGAAATAGAGGGCTAAATAGCTGACAGTATGCTTGTCTACCTTACCATAGAGCCTTAGCGATAATGAGTAAACTATTATAAGAAAACAGCTTGAAATTATCCTTGTTGGCAGAATGACATGCATAGATAGAACTCCTAATTGTAGTTGCAATGGAAAGACTAGAAAAGAACAAGTAGAAAGGCTAGCTTGTTGTAAGGGCAAGACAAAGCCTTAGAGTTTCAACTTCTTACTTTGCAGCAATACGTCTCACTCTAGACAGACTTTCTTGCCCAGATACTATGTTTAAGAAACAGAGAAACAGAGCAACAACATTAATAGTATATGGCTAAGAGGATGTTGTCTAAGAAAGCAAAGCTGAAGTATTTAAGAAAAAGAGTGTTGAAATACAAAGATAGACAAGTGCTATCTTTACTAGCCATAGTAAAATTCTCTTTTGATTTTACTTATTCCTAAAAGGTTGACCTGAATAAATACAGTATTATTTTGTGACTTTGATACTGCATTTTAATGTTTAGCCATTTGTTTTTCTTTAAAAATGGATTTATTTTTGGTCAGTGCCATCTGACTGTTTTTCTTTTCCCTCCCCCCCTTTTTCCTCCCTCCGTTTTTCCTCCTCTCCCTTTCCACTTGCAGCTCCTCAGAGAAATTTTGAAATTGCCTTCAAGATGTTTGACTTGAATGGAGATGGAGAAGTAGACATGGAGGAGTTTGAACAGGCAAGTTGTCTGGGAGAGTTCCTTTAAATACGTTAATATTTAAAACACATTTTCGGCCGGGCGCAGTGGCTCACGCCTGTAATCCTAGCACTCTGGGAGGCCGAGGTGGGTGGATTGTTTGAGCTCAGGAGTTCGAAACCAGCCTGAGCAAGAGCGAGACCCCATCTTTACTAAAAATAGAAAGAAATTAATCAGACAACTAAAAATAATATAGAAAAAATTAGCCGGGCATGGTGGCACATGCCTATAATCTGAGCTACTCGGGAGGCTGAGGCAGAAGGATCACTTGAGCCCAGGAGTTTGAGGTTTCTGTGAGCTAGGCTGACGCCACGGCACTCACTCTAGCCCGGGCAAAAGAGTGAGACTCTGTGTCAAAAAAAAAAAAACAAAAACAAAAAATAAAATGAAACACATTTTCATGTGCCTTGGAATTACCTTAGTCTTAGTCATATACTTGGTCAGAGACTATTCCAATTTTTGAAGTACCTAATATGTGATTTCTCAGAATTATCTTTTGAACAGGTCAATTGTATTTGTTTGCTTTTTACTCTAAATGTAAGGAATTACTTGAGCATGTGCTTAAGGACAAGGTTACTCTGATGGCCCAACGTGAATTAGACTATAATGCCTCTAGCTGGAAGACTAAATTATGACTATTTAATCATATAGTCGTTCAACATTTATCAGAAAGCTCCAATGTGCCAGGCAGTTGCAGAATATAAGGATGAACTACATATATTCTTAAAGGATTTCTATATGAGAAGGAAAATTGGTACCATGCCTTTGACTGTAGTAGGTTCCAGCCATGAACGTTTGTAGTTTCTTCTGAATCCTGGGAAGAAATTACATTTCTGTAGAACTTTGGCTGTTGGGGAGCCATGATGCCTCTCCAGATACAGTTATCGTGATTGCCAGAAGTGGTTTCAAAACAGAAAAAAATGTATGTGTAGAATAAAGCATTTTTTTGTATTCTCAAAATGAGGAAAGGGGACTGGGCATGGTGGCTGATCCCTGTAATCTGAGACCAGCCTGGGCAGCATAGCAAGACTGTGTCTCTAAAAATAAAATAAAAAATTAGTTGGACATAGTGGCTACTCAGGAGGTTGAGGTGGGAAGATCATTTTAGCCATGGCTGCAGAGAGCTATGATAGCACCATCACTCTCCAGCCTGGGCAACAGAGTAAGACCCTATCTCTAAAAAGAAAAAAGAAAAAAAAAATGAGAAAAGAGGCAAATATTCCAGAAAGTGGGAGGAAGTATCAGGTACGTTATATCTTTAAAGTAAGAAACTGCACAGAGACAAATAACTTCAAAATACTTAGAGATACTTATTCATATTTGTACCCTGAGACCACCTAATATCTTCACTTTTCCATAATCCTGTACTCTACTGGTATTACCAGGCCTCAGGTGATTATAAATAGAATTAACTTGTTTTGCTCTTTTTCTTAGATTTACCTTCCATCTTTCTCAGTCTATTTCAGTGATGATACTAATAACATGAACTGAGGCAACCTTATTTGTAGCTCTGGAATGAGAATTATATGGCCTCGAGTTTTTCTAAATATAAGAGACTATAGTTTTTTCTTGTTGAATCCTTTCTTTGGCTCATGAATCCTTCTTGGAATACTTCCTTTGCCTTCCTTTTGATTTGCTTGAATATTTCTTTAGTCCATCAAATTAGACTTAGATGTAACTCCAAGTCTAAAATGACATACCTGTGTTTTTCAAGAAATGTATCTATTTCCTATAAATTGTCTAATTTATTAGCTAGCATACCATATTCAGAATATTTCCTAATTATTATTCATTTAATGATTGTGGAATCTGTAATGATATGCGTGTCTTCATTCCTTATGTTGATAATTTGTGTTCCTTCTCTTTTTCTCTTGGTCAGCTGAGGAATTTATCAATTTTGTTGATATTTTCAAAGAACCAAGTTTTAGCTTTGTAATTTTCTCTGTGGTTTGTGTGTTTTTTAATTACTTGATTTTTACTCTCATTTCTTTCCTCCTACTTATTTTGATTTTACTTTGCTCTTCTTTTTCAAGCCTCTTAAGATGGTACTTTTGGTCAGTGATCTGGGCATTTTTTCCTTTTCTAGTATAAGCATTTAAAGCTATGCAGTTCTCTCTAAGCCCTATATAGCCGTATCCCACAAATTTTGATTTATTGTATTTTCATTATCTTTCAGTTTGAAATATTTTCTAGTTTCCTATGTGATTTTCTTTTTGATCTATAGATTATTTAGAGGTATGTCTTTTAATTTCTAAATATTTGAGTTTGTGGGGGGAGTTGTTTTGTTTTTTAGATATCTTATTCCTACTGATTTCTAATTTAGATTTATAGTGACTGGTTTTTTTGAACCAGCATATGTTTGTTCTATCTTGGTAAGCATACAGTGTGTCCTCAATGTGTATATTCTGCAATTGTTGAGTAAATTGTTCTGAAAATGTCAATTTGGCCAAGTTGATTGATAGTGTTATTCAGATAGTCTGTGTCATTATAGACTTTAAAAAAAAAAATCTAGTCATTCTAGCAATTGTTGAAAAGGGAATTGTTAAAAATCACCAGCTGTGATTATGGAATTTTGTGTGTCCCTTTAATTCTGTCATTTCTAGCTTTATGTGTTTTTAAACTCTGTGCATATATCTGATTGTTAGGTCTTCCTGATGAATTGTTCCTTTTATCATGAAATGTCACTCTTCAGCTTTGGTAATACTCTTTGTCGTAAAGTCCATTTTATGTGATATTAACATAGCAATTCCATCCTTCCTGTGCTTTATTTCCATGGTATATCTTATTATCATTCATTTACCTTATACTTTAAATTTATCTGTGTCTTTGTATTTAAAGTGCATCTTGTATAGACACAATATAAGATATCAATTGGGTCTTGTTTTTTTACCCATTCTCAAAATCTGTTTTGTTTTTTGGTTTTTGGGGGTGGATTTTGTTTTTTGTGGGGGTTTTTTGTGGGTTTTTTGTGAGTTTTTGTTATTGTTGTTGTTGTTGTTTGGAGACAGTGTCTCGCCCTGTTGCCAGGGCTAGAGTGCAGTTAGCATCATCGTAGCTTTCTGCAACGTCAAACTCCTGGGCTCAAGAGATCCTCCTGCCTCAGCCTCCCAAGTAGCTAGGACTTCAGGTGCATGTCACCATGCTAAGCTAATTTTTAAATTTTTTGTAGAGATAAGATCTGACTGTTGCTGAGGCTGGTCTTGAACTCTTGGCCTCAAGCAACCCTCCTGCCTCAGCCTCCCAGAGTGCTAGGATTACAAGATGAGCCACTGTGCTGGCCAAAATCTCTTGTTTTTTAATTGGAGTATTTAATCCATTATATTTAACATGATTATTGATTTGGTTGGATTTAGATATACCATTTTTACTATTTTCTATTTGTTCTCTCTGATTTTTGTTCCTCTGTTCTGTGTTCCTGCCTTCTTTGGGATTAAATTTTAAAATTTTTTAAAAGAATTTTGGTTTAATTTATCAGGCCTTTTAGCTATACCTCTTTACATTATTTTTATAGTGTTTGCTTTAGAGATTACAGCATACTTTTTTATATAAACATATTTAATTTTATTACAGACTGTCAAAGTGTTTTCCATAGTAGCCATACCTTTTTTCTTTTTAAAAATTAACACATAATTGTACATATCTATGGGGTATGTGTGATATTTTGATACATGTATACGTGTGTGTGTGTACATATCCATCACTACAAACATGTATTATTTCTTTGTATTGGGGACATTCAAAAATCTTCTCTTCTATTTTGAAATGTACAATAAATTATTGTTAACTTTAGTCACCCTGCTATATTATAGAACACTAGAACTTATTCCTCCTATCTAACTGTGATTCTGTACTTGTTAATCAAGCTCTCCCTAAATTCCCTCCCCCATACCCTTCCCAGCTGCTGGTAACTACATTCTATTCTCTACTTCTATGGGATCAACTTTCTTAGCTTCCACATATGAGTGAGAACACGTAGTATTTGTCATTCTGTGCCTGGTTTATTTCACTTAACGTATTGTCCTCCACACTCATCCATGTTGCTGCAAATAACGGGAATTCATTCTTTTTTATGACTGAATGATGTTCCATTTTGTATATATACCACATTTTCTATATCTATTCATTGATAAACATGTAGGTTGATTTCATATCTTAGCTATTGTGAATAGTGTGGCAATAGACATGGGAGTGCAGATATTCTTGGACATACTTAGTTCCTTTCCTTTAGATTATACCCAGTAGTGGGATTGCTGGATCATATGGTAGTTCTATTTTTTTCATTTTTGGAGGAATCTCCTTACTATTTTCCATAATGGCTGTACTAATGTACATCCCCACCAACAGAGTGTAAGAATTCCCCTTTCTCTGCATCCTTTCCAGCATTTTTTATTTTTTGTCTTTTTGGTTATAGCCATTTTAACTGAGGTGATATAACATCTCGTTGTTTTGATTTGCATTTCCCTGATGATTACTGACATTGAGCATTTTTTCATACACCTGTTGGCCATTTGTATGTCTTCCTTTAAGAAATGTCTATTCAGGTCATTTGCCCATTTTTTAATCAGATTATTTGGTGTTTTGCTGTTGAGTTGTTTGAGTTCCTTGTATATTCTGGCTATTAATCCCTGTCAGATGGATAGTTTGCAAATGCATACATTCTTAAATATAGACAATCTATTTAATGTTGTATTACTTCACATAAAATGTAGGAACCTTGCAACAAGATAGCTTCATTTATCCCTTCTTCATCCTTTATGCTATCCTTGTCCTGTGTATTGCATCTACATACACTATAAACCCCTTAATACATTGTGATTTTTGCTTTAACAATCACATGTTTTTAAAAAGAAAATAAGAGAGAAAATAATCTGGTTTGTTTGCTCACGTATTTCCCATGTCTGATGCTTTTTATTCCTTCCTGAAGATCCTAGTTTCTCTGGTATCATTTTCCTTCAATCCAGAATACTTTCTTTAGCATTTTTTGTAGTGCGTATCTGCTGGTGAGGATATGATTCTTTTAGTATTTTTCTGTTTGAAAATGCTTTTATTTCATTATTTTTTGAAGGAAATTCTAGATATAGAGTTGTAGATATATGTATAAAGTCTCAGTTATCATTTCACTAGTTCTGATTGGTTCTGATGAAAAGTCACTGGTTATTTCAATTGTTGTTCTCCTATATGTAATATGTTGTTTTGCCTTGCCTGCTTTCCAGGTTTTATCTTTATCTTTGGTTTTCAGAAGTTTGATTATTTTGTGCATAAGTGTTGTTTTCTTTGTATTTATTCTTCTTGGAATTTGTGAGCTACTTGAATGTATAAATTTGTGGCTTTTATAAAATTTGGGTCTTCTGGCTATTATTTCTACCAAAAAAAATTTTTTTTTTTTTTTGCTTTGCCTCATTCTATCTCACCTCTTTCACTGGAACTCCAGTAACACAAATGTTAGGCCATACAATATTGTCTCACAAATCTTTAATCCAATCATTTTTCTTCTCTGCTCTTTAGACTATATAATTTCTGTTGATTTGTCTTCATGTTGATTGACTCTTTCTTTAGTAATATCAGCTCTGCTGTTAAGCTCATCCAGTGAATTTTCATTTCAGATATTACATTTTCCATTTCTAGAACTTTCATTTGGTTTTTGTTATACTTTTCTTTCTCATCTGAAATTTTCTATCTTTTCCTTTTTTATAAGCCTATTTTATGTACTTGAGCACTATTACAATAACTGCTTTAAAATCTTTATCAGCTAATTCCAACATCTGGGTCATCTCAAGATTGATCTTCATTGATTGCCTTTTTTCTTAAGAATGAGCCAAATTTTTCCATTTCTTCATATGTCAAGTAATTTTGAATTATAGTCTGGACATTGTTTATGACATGTTGTAGAGACTCTGGATTTTGTTATGTTCATTGAAGAATATTTTTGTTTTGTTTTGGCATTTAGCTTGACTAGACTAGAGTTTATACACAAAATTTGGGGCTCCTCCTCTTGGCTTTCTCCTCTTCAGCATTTCTTCCTCACTTTCCAATGGCTGTGGTTGCTCCAAATTCTGTCCTCTAGTTTTTTAAGCCAGAGAAACTAAGGACTTTCTCTTGGAGTTTTAGCCAATCTTTATGGTATAGACTGGGGACTACCTTTAGTCTGAAAGCTATGAAGTGGGAAACTCATTGAGTGCCATTACCTTCTTTCAAGTCTCAACTCCCCTCCAGTATCTGCCCATGATAATGCTCTAGTACCTTCAGTGATTGTTTGGTGTATTTTGTACATGGTATATAATTGTCATTTGAGGGAGGATTGCCTGAAAGGAGTTATTCATCCATTACCAGAAGTGGGTTAGGGTCTTTTTTGTTGTTGTTGTTGTTGTTGTTGTTAGATAAGTTCTAATTTAATGGTGAGTACATGTTTTCTATTCTTGTGATACGTCACTTAGGAGAATGGTCTCCAGTTCCATCCACGTTAGTACAAGAGGTATTAATTAGTTCACCATCTTTTTTTATGGCTGAGTAGAACTCCAGGGTAAAAATAGACCACATTTTATTAATCTACTCATGTATTGATGGGCACTTGCGGTTGTTTCCACATCTTTGCAATTGTGAATTGTGCTGTTATAAACATTTGGGCGCAGATGTCTTGCAGTCTGGAAGCAGGGTTAGGGTCTTTCCTGTAGTAAATGCTAACAGAGGGCTTCAAATGGGCCTAAGAAGCAGGAGGGAGAGGAGTAAAAGGGAGAAAAGGGAGGAGGAGGAGATATAGAGAAAGAAAATATAAAAAGAAAAAAATGTAGTTTTGAAATAGCCTCAGAAATTACTTAGGGTACCCCTAAGCAAAATTGCCATAAATTCTCTATTCCTGTATAGACACTAAACTCTAGATTTGAATTTATTTAGAGTACCTCAGTCTTGTTTTTAGCATTGCTGCTGATATACTGAATGAGTTGGGGGCAGTCGCTTCACTATTCTGTTCACTGGTCAGGAAAGGGAGTGCTAATTTCATTTAATGTGGTCTCTTAATAACTGGCCTTGTTAAACTGATACAAATTACAATATTGATCACAAGGAAGTTTGATATAAAAACTTTTAAAAGAAAAACAAAAAGTAATTATAAGGTGACTTAGGAATAAACAGCTCACATTAGAAGTTTCTCTGCTCAATCCTTCTACATTTTACATTCTTGAGAAATATGATAATTTATTAACTTGAAAGTACAATAGGCTTTCATACATTCAAACCTTGCTTTGATTTCCTGAGTAAAAAAGTATTTTCTTGGATGAAATTGCAAAGTATCTGTCAAGTTATTAAAAAGTGTTAAACAACATCAATATGAAGACTTCGCATATTTCATCATCACTTATCTTTAAAGTTAATGTTGCATGAAGCAAACTAATAGCTAATATTGCTCTTTCATTCATCTTTTTCCAAAATCTCTTTGATTGTGCATGAGTACAAACTACTAAAAAGTATAAACCAACTGCAAGTAGTGAGTTTTCTCTGACTCTTCTATCATACAGATCCTTTTCCATCATACAGATCCTTTTCCTTAACCCATTTTATAGCAGATCATTAACAAAACTAACCTAGCAAAAGATATTTAAAAAAAAAATCTCAAAAAAAAAAAATCTCATAACTGCTTAGGCTACATTCACCCAAGGTCATGACAGAATGTCTTTTAGTATGAAAGTATGAGAAGTGATAAGTATCAGTTGTGAGAAAGTAGAGAAGGAATGAGATTTTATTTCATAAATATTTTATATTTCTCTTGATTTTCTTTACAGCATATAGCACATAGAAAATATTCGATGTTACTAGTTGAATTGATATGTTTTGAGTGAATCTTGTGTGATGCCTTGAACAAAAGTTTTCTAAGTAAAAACATATTAATATTCTAAGAAAATATTTCCCAACTGAGAAACAATCTCTCTCTCTCTCTGTCTCTTTCTCTCCCTCTCACACACATAAACATCATGCAAAATCTAGTGATACATACTTTTTAAAAAAGTGTTTAATGAAAGAACATTTGTAGCTATGAAGAGTTTACATATAAGTGGGACAGTATTTGGACTGTGCTATTATATTATTAATCGTTAATGAAGCCGCTACAGCATTAGTTAATTTTCCCTAAAAACACTCCTTTTTCTCAATCACTTAACACTTTTGCTGCTAACATACACATTTTCCAAGGAAGAAAGACTTTAAAATGCTGTCATACGAAGGGTATAAGCTACAATATTTATAGCCACAGGCAAGATTTAAATCATGGCAGGTCCTGACACTGATGCTCAATACAGGTTCACTGGTATTAGAAAATTCTTCATTTCTCACATTCTGGCAGGTAAAATGAACTATGCATTGCCTTCAAATAAAGAAGCATTGTTCTCATTACCCTGTATTTCAATTTAAAATCTAAAAATCTTAAATAATTTTAAAATGCATTGTATACTTGTCTTTAAAGTCTCCATGTACTTAAGAAACAAATGTCAACTAATGTTACTTTACAAGATAAAACATGACCCCAGAAAAAAATCATAGCTACAACATTTATAATATTAACCTAGAGGTATACAGAGCCTTTGAGATAATGTAATCATGCATTTTTCCAGTGAGAAAACCAAGGCCCAAATAGGTTAATTGACCAGGCTACATTCTGCTTTCTCTACAGAATAGAGAAAATCAGACCCCATGTCTCCTGATTCCCCATCTAATGTCCTTCCATTATATAATTCTATTTGTTATAGAGCCAAAGACTTTTGTTCTTCATAATATGTACTGTTTGGCCTGTAGATTAAATGGTTTAGGAATAACTGAACAGTCATGTACCTGATAGTGCATTCTGATTGGGATATTACCTACGGTAGATTATCTGTTGCAAAGTCTTCATCTCTTTTCATCTCTGAGACTTCACTGCTTCGTCTATACTTCACTGCTTCCTCTAGAACTTTTTGCTATTAGACTATCCCACAATGACAGATTATTGTTCTCTAGATACAAATTGGGGTCCACCGGTAGATTTTGTTCTCTTTGAGGCCAAGCTAAGTATAATTCTTTTTTGTATTCCTTAGCAGCCAGCGCATAATTGGCAGTCACTATATGTTTGTCAAATGCATTTTTTAAAGGATAAACTTTATAAATTATATCTTGAATTACAAACAACTTTGAAATGTCTATTTCATTGTTTTCTTTTAGTTATACATAGTAATATAAATTTTTAGGAGGATAAAAATTCTTAACATTCTAAACAATATAGTGTGTCATTAGTCTTTATTAATGTAATCTCAGCTTCTTGTAGGTCTAAAAATATTGATGGATTTATGTTTAAAACAAACATATTATGATTAAGTGGCTAATCGATACGGTAATAACAACTATGATTTGTTGAATGCTGTTTCTATGGAAAACTCTAGGAACATTTACTCTAAGGAACATTTATATTAATTATTTTTCCTTCTCACAACAAAACTGTAAATAGAAGAAATATTGTTCCCATTTCACATGAAGAAGCTGAGACTCAGAAGAGTTAAGTAGCTCATTCAAGTAGACATAGCTAGTTAGTCGTGAATTTGGATAGCCCTTTCCTGACTTCGAAGTTTTTATTCTTTTTCTTTTAATTTTTTTTATTTCATCATATTACAAGAGTAAAAATGTTTAGGTTACATATATTGCCTTTGCCCCACCAAGTCAGAGCTTCAAGCGTGTCCATCCCCCAGATGGTGTGCATTGCACCTATTAGGTGTGAATATACCCATCCCCTCCTCCCCCCTCCTACCTGCCCGACACCCAATGAATGTTACTACTATATGTGCACTTAAGTATTGGTCAGTTAAGTCAGTTAATACCAACTGATGGTGAGTACATACGGTGCTTGTTTTTCCATTCTTGTGATACTTCACTTAGTAGAATGGGCTCCACTTCTATCCAGGATAATACAAGAGGTGCTAGATCACCATTGTTTTTTGTGGCTGAGTAGAACTCCATGGTATACATATACCACATTTTATTAATCCACTCATGTATTGATGGATACTTGGGTTGTTTCCACATCTTTGCAATTGTGAATTGTGCTGATATAAACATTTGAGTGCAGATGTCTTTTTTATAGAATGTCTTTTGTTCTTTTGAGTAGATGCCCAGTAATGGGATTGCTGGGGCAAATGGTAGTTCTACTTGTAGCTTTTTGAGATATTTCCAGATTACTTTTCACATGTATTGTAATAGTTTGCAGTCCTACCAGCAGTGTATGAATGTACCTATCTCTCTGCCTCCATGCCAACATTTATTGTTTTGGGACTTTTTGATAAAGGCCATTTTCCCTGGAAATAAGTGATATCTCATAGTGGCTTTTATTTGCATTTTCCTGATGATTAAAAACAATGAGCATTTTTCACATGCATGTTGGCCATTAGTCTATCTTCTTTTCAAAAGTTTCTGTTCCTGTCCTTTGCCCACTTTTTGATGGGGTTGTTCGATTTTTTTTTTCTTGTTTATTTTTCTGAGTTCTATGTAGATTTTAATTATCAGCCCTTTATTGGATGTGAAGCATGCAGATATTTTCTTCCATTCTGTAGGTTGACTGTTCGCTCTTGTGATAGTTTCCTTGGCTGTGCAGAAGCTTTTTAATTTGATCAGGTCCCATTTATTTATTTTTGTTGTTGCTATGATTGACTTTGGGTCTTGTTCATAAATTCCTTGCCTAGGCCAATATCTATAACAGTTTTTCCAACATTTTCTTCTAGAATTCTTATAGTTTCATGCCTTAGGTTTAAGTCTGTTATCCACTGTGAGTTGATTTTTGTGACAGGTGAGAGGTGTGAATCCTGTTTCAGTCTTCTACATGTGGTTATCCAATTTTCATAGCACCATTTATTGAATAATGATTGTTTTCCGCAGCGTATGTTTTTGTCTGCTTTGTCAAAGATTAGATGGCTACAGGAGGATGGTTTTATATCTGGGTTCTCAGTTCAGTTCCATTGGTCTATGTCTTTGTTCCTGTGCCTTACCAGTATTTTTTAAAAATTGGACATTCCATTAATGGTTTGCACATGTCAACTCTCAATTTTGGAAGAAATAATTCAAAAATAATAAAATAAAGTCTACAATGCATATTTTTAAGGCAAATAAAATATTGGTTTTGTATCAATGAGAGAGATGATATCATTTATAAAGGGTAGCTTTGTCAGTGGTGCCAGTTATTGGCTAAATTTTGACTCAAATTATGTCTGATAACAGAAGAAACAAATATAGATTATTATACTAAAGAATTTTACTGTAAAATATTGTTGAGCTCTTTTTCCTGAAATGCATATATCAGGACTTGTTTAACATATTGAATATGTATCATTTTATTTGAATATAAAATAAAATATACACTAACATGAAATAGTATGGTAGTTTATTTTTTATTTGGTCATAATTATTTTTATTAGTAATTTAATTTAAACTTATTTTCACATATATATGCATAATGAATATTGTTATGTAGTTTTCTTTTTTGTTGATTCCTTTCCTGGCTTTGGTATCAAGGTGATGTTGGCTTTGTAAAATGTGTTGGGGAGAATTCCTTTCTTCTTGATGTTACAGAATAA
The DNA here is from genome assembly GCA_963575035.1 of Avahi laniger. Classification (NCBI taxonomy): domain Eukaryota; kingdom Metazoa; phylum Chordata; class Mammalia; order Primates; family Indriidae; genus Avahi; species Avahi laniger. The sequence goes on along the minus strand of CAUYSK010044792.1, from coordinate 7,886 downwards.
TTTGTGCAGGATACATACCAGTTTTTTTTGTAGGTCTGGTAAAATTCAGATGTGAAACCATCTGGTCTGGGACTTTTTTTTGTGGAAAGATTTTATTGCTGCTTCAAATGCATTACTTGATATTGATCTGTTTAGAAATTCAGTTTCTTCCTGATTGAGACTAGAGAGGGTATCTGTTTCTAAGAATTTGTCCATTTCCTTCAGGTTTTCAAGTTTATGTGTATACAAATTTCTTAGAAAATCAAAGTAAGCTGCTCATCAAAAATATAATCTATCACAATGAAGTGGGCTTCATCCCAGAGATGCAGGGATGGTTCAACATAAGAAAAATCTGTAAATGTTATTCATCACATAAATAGAAGTAAAAAAAAAGATAATATGATCCTCTCAATAAACACAGAAAAAGCATTTGACAGAATTTGTCACCCTTTTATGATAAGAATGCTTAAGAAAATAGACATACATAAGATCAGCTGAAAATGATAAAAACTATATACAACAAATCCACAGCCAACATCATACTATATGGGGAAAAATTGAACACATTCTTGCTTAGAACTGGAACCAGACAAGGTTGCTCACTATCACCACTCCTATTCAACATACTGCTGGAAGTCCATGCCAGAGTAATCAGACAAGAGAAGGAAATCAAGGGCATCCAAATGGGGAAAGAAGAGTTCAAACTATTGCTCTTTGCTGATGATATGATTTTATATCTAGAAAATCCCAAAAATTCTGCCAGGAGACTACTGGAATTGATTAAGAATTTCAGCAAAATCTCAGGAAACAAAATAAATGCACACAAATAAATAGCTTTCATATACACAACAGTCAAACTGAGAACCAAATCAAAGACACAATATCTTTCACAATAACAACAGAAAATAAAATACCTAGGAATATATTTAACAATAACAACAAAGAAAATAAAATACCTAGGAATATACAAGTTAAAGACCTATAGAGGGAGAACTATGAAACACTGAGGAAGAAAATAGCAGAGGATATAAACAAATGGAAAAACATATCATTTTCATGGATTAGAAAAATGAACATTGTTAAAGTATCTATACTACCCAAAGTGATCTACTGCTTCAATGAAATCGCTATGAAAATACCAACATCATTTTTCACAGATCTAGAAAAAACTATTCTGTGCTTTGTGTGGAACTAGAGGAGACTCCATACAGTCAAAGCAAACTTAAACAAAAAGAGCAAATTGGAAGGCATCAATTTACCAGACTTCAAGCTATATTCTACAAGGCTATAGTAACCAAAACAGCATGGTACTTATACAAGAACAGAGACATACACCAATGGATCAGAACAGGGAACCTAGATATAAAACCATCCTCATATTACCATCTGATCTTTGACAAAGCCGACAAAAATATACACTGGGGAAAAGAACCCCTATTCAATAAATGGTGCTGAGAAAGTTGTATACCCACGTGTAGAAGACTGAAACAGGACCAAAAGAAGATGGACTTCTTTTCAAAAGAAGCTGGACTAATGGCCAGAAAACATATGAAAAAATGCACAATATTGCTAATCGCCAAGGAAATGCAAATCAGAACCACAAATAGATAATTCTTAACTTCAATGAAAATGGCTTGTATCAATAAGTTCCAAAATAACATGCTGGTGTGGATGTGGAGAGACAGGAACACTCATACACTGTTGGTGTTACTGCAAACTATTAATAGCACAACCTCTATGAAAAGTAGTATGGAGATACCTCAAATAACTAAAAATAGATATACCATTTGATCCAACAATCCCACTACAGAGTATCTAGCCAAACGAAAAAAAAGATATTCTATAAAAAAGACATCTGCACTAGAATGTTTATAGCAACGCAATTCGCAATTGCAAAGATGTGGAAATAACCCAAGTGCCCATCGATACATGAGTGGATTAATAAAATGTGGTATATGTATACTGCAGAGTTCTACTCAGCCATACAATAATGGTGAACTAATATTTCTTGTATATATGTGGATGGAGCTGGTACCAAATCTTCTAAGTGAAGTATCAGAAGAATGGAAAAACAAACTGCACATGTACCATTAAATTGGTACTAATTGACCAATTCTTATGTGCATATACAGAAATAAAATTCACTGGAAAATAAGCAGGTGAGAGGCAGGAGGAAGGGATGGGTAAATTCACACCTAATGGGTACAATGCACACTATGTGGGGAATAGGCACACTTACAACTTTGACTCAAATGGTTCAAAAGCAATTTTTGTAACCAAAACATTTGTACCCCTATAATATTCTGGAATAAAAAAAAGAGATAAAAAAAGATGAAAGCAATAAAATATATATTTACATGTAAAAATAAATAAATAAACTTTTGTTTATGTCTAAACATGAGATTTGATTAAAGGATTTTGCTAAAAGCTTTCTTTTTCTGATTTCAAATGGAATATATTTATTATTTACTTACCCAAAATATTATGATGTGTGCCTGTTTAAACTATTAGAAGTGACTGGAAATGATGCCTTTGTAGCTTTGATGTCATCTCTACATTAATTAAAAATAATTTTATATGAGAAAACATTATTTTTAACTAGTTATTCAAATTTTAATTGATATGCTGATTTTTATAAAAATAAATATTTCAATGGATTCTTATTTGGATTTGACAAAGTTTTTTAACAGACATTACACCAAGGATCACTGGGACAATAAAATCCAGTTTTCATAATTCTATCATCATGCATTTTATCCATGCTTTGCTCTTTCAGATTATTGCATAGAATCGTCACACTCAACTATTCAACTTATCTACCTTATTTAGGTTCACATCCTTCATTTGCACTGAAGTTGGTTCACTATTTACTTCTACTGTATAATGATGCATAGCATTAAACTGCTATATTTATTATTATTTTATGTTTCAATTAAGTATTTTTGAAGGTATAACCATTTTGGTAGATATAACAGCAAAGAATAACAAGGAAAAATTCAAATTTAAGAAAACTAAACAATAACATCCAAATGACATTTTTAAAAATATTCAACACAAACTGTATTGTTAATTGAGTATTAAACAAGATGTGAGCAATGATGAAATGAGTTCTTGTCACTCATGTGGAAACCTATAGAACATAGCAATCATGAAAATGCAACTATTAATAATTTATCTGTGAGAAACATAATCAACCTGTAATTCCACAAATTAACATGGGGACATTGTTTTATCACTTTTTTCTTCAGAAAACATAAGTTTCTTCTTTACCATAACTGAAGAAGCAGGACTAGACTCTTATTCTTTCCTGAATGTTATTATGTACCTGCTGCAGTGATTTTCTTCAGGATCAAAACTAACACATCTGCCAGTTCTTCTCTTTTATGCATCTATTAATAGTACATGGGATCCAGGGTTGGTGTGGTGTCTTCACAGAGTATAGAAATTTTTAAAATGATTTAAATAATATGTTGGAGGCGATTAGGTAGTAACTATAGATCTATGTGCTATGCCCCACCAGTAAAAGTATAAACATTAGTCTCAAATTTCCCTCTCTCGGCTGGATTGTGATGGACTCTAGATAATAGTAAATCCAAGGACACAGAACTACAGAACGAGATACTGACATCCTGCTAAATACACTAAAACTTGTACTCTATCCTTTGTTGATAATAATTGTATAATCATATTTACCTAAGTTTAGAATAATGCATTTCTTTTTATTTATTAGATGTCTGTTTAACATAGTTAACTGGTTTACGATTTTGTTTTATCTTTTAGACAATTTGTGAGTAGAAAATAAATGCAAATAGTGAAGGAATATGACAGTTACTAAAATCAGGACTTAATCTCTTAGCAGATAGGTCACAATTAGATATAATTTCTTCAATGACATGATGATTGAAGTATGTTCAGAATTGAGTCAGCACATAGTTTTAAAATGTTCCTGTCTTTAGTTGAAAGAGAGACAATTGTAGAAAACCCTGAGAACAAACTTAGTTATAACAAGTGAAATCCGAAGAGTTAAAGCACATGGTCAGAAATGCGCCTAAAAATTTGGAAACACTGCAGGTAGTGGAATGGAATTCGAAGAGCTATTAATAAGTGGAGTTTGAGTACAGCAGGTGCTTGCTGAGTCTGAGTGTGAGTTCCAGAAAGAGAAATGGGTAGAGAAATTAGGCCCATGTCTAGATGAGTAGGAGGAGGAAACTGGAAGCTAAAATTTCCCACAGCCAGACAGACAGTTGGAGTAGATTTAGTCAAAGTTACGTTGTTCTTTATCTGCTCCAGCTATAAAAGCTTCGATCCTGCTCTCTTGGGGTGATCGATTTAACTGGCGATGGTTGAACTTGTGTGTTAAATGAAGGATAATCAGGGAAGAAAAGACCATAGGAAACCTTGTTAGACATGAGAGAAAGAAGACATGAATGAGGCTGGGCATGGGCAGCTGGCAATAAAGATAACCAAGGAGAAACAAGCTGAGGAAACACGTGTAGGGCAGAGTTAGGAGACCTTGGTAACTTACTGCAAATAGAAGGCACAGGGAAAACGGCAAACAAGATTGCAGGGTTTTGAGTCTGAATGTTGGCGACACAATGGTGAGAAGGAAGATAATGGATTTAGATTCACACATGCTTTATTTAAAGTCATAAGACTGCACCCAGGCAGGAGCATCTTCAAGACATTAGGGTGTATATATAGGTCGATAAAACTGGGAAGAGTCAGGGTGGAAGACACCAGTGTACATAGAAGTGAATATTGACTATCGCACATGAATGAGATTATGAAAGCAGAATTTTATCATTGGACAATGACACAGGACAGAATTTTGAAGAAGATTAGGCCTGGGTGTGTGAAGAGAAGCTAGCTAATGAGACAGAAGACACTGTGGTCAGAGAAGTAAGCTAATAGGCCTGTGCAATACCACATGAGTCTAAGGCATTAGTGTTTCCACAGCTTCTCTTTCTCAAGGACCCAGATAAATTAGTGAATGAATTAGCAAGTGAAGTGTTCGCGTTTGTGGTCTTGCATGGACAAGTCTCTCACTGTGTGTATTAGCATATAAGGGAAGAGGCCATGCATAATCACTACATGTACTATTATCTTTATTATAAGGATAAACTGTTTAAATACAAAATATTAAACACTGTTCTTTGAAACATGCATCATTTAATTCTTTGCAAACACCTGGTGAATTGATAATTGCTAAACAATGTAATGCATTTTTAATGTATATAATGCAGAACAGTAATTAATGTGTTGTTCCTCTCTTACTCTCAAACAAGGATAGACTCCTGCCTTCCTCACTAACTCACACTAGGAATGACAGTGTATCTGATTTCTGATGTCACTGTCACCAGCACTTCCAGTTCAAAATGTGAATTCTGAAACTAAAATGTTTATTCAGTGAGAGGCAAGAGTGAGTGTGAAGATTCACAAGGGTCTAAATAGGATTCATGGTAGACAGAGAGATAGCGGGGGAAAAAATAAAAAGCAACAACCACATGCGCGGGAGTGCGCGCGCGCACACACACACACACACACACACACACACACACACACACACACAAGAAGAGGAACATGCCAAGAATGATCATAAAAGAAGAATGAGGAGGTCGATATGGACGAGGCTGGTGGGTGAGTGGCATGGGAAGAAACCTAGAAGGGAGTCTAGACACAGAGGACTGAGGCAGAGACTTGAGAAAAGTTCCCTGGCGAAAGCTAAAAAGGCATAGCCTCCTTCTTCGCTCTGAAGATGTAAGATGGTTACCTGCGAAATGAACATAAGTGAAGATCCTCTTTTAATCCATTCAACATCCATTCATGGCTCCAAAAGAATTTACATACAATACTTGCTTTGTTTTCTTTGTTAAATACTGAAAGAACTTTGAAATCAAGAAGTCTGTGTCCAACTACAAGAAAACATTTTTTCATAGTGCTTTATGCCTAATTAATGAGGCAGTTGGTAATTTGGAAAGTTAAAATTCAAAAAAGATACTATTTCTGGAGAAATGAATAATCAAAAATATTTAAAATTTTCCTGTCTCTCATCATAATTTCCATCATAAGAAAGGCATTTCCAATAGTTTTGATTAACACATTCCAAATCTATTAAGTTTTGCCAAGTTATTAATATCAATACAGATTTTAGAAACATTTATAAAATAACTTGCATTGTCATTTTAATGTAAATGCTAAATTAATATGGTCATGCAATATAATCATGTTGAATATATGGGTTCAAATATACCTGAATGTGATAACATTAATCCCAATCTATAATTCTTTACTCTGATATTTTTTCTAACAATATCAATTCCTTTGAGTAGACATCATCCTGTCTCTCATAGAAAGCAGTTCTATATTTTTTGCTTATGCCACCACTTAACAGCAGTCATTAATTTACTGATACTCTATCAGGCCCACATCATCTTGATTAGGGCTGTTATCCTAATCAAAAGGCTGATAATTAAGACTATCCATCTGTAGAGTTCTAAGTACTAAGATGAGTTGAAGATCCTAATTAAGATTATTTAGGTGTTACTTAAATGCCATCATTTGATTCAGCTAATCATACCAGCAGGTACATTAGATTTGCATTAATGTTCTGCTGAAGCCAGCAGCTATTTAGGTAGATCAAAAATGTAGATTGCAGACACTATTTCAAACATCTTTATTTGAAAGTGATATCGAGACAATACATTAAGATAAGCAGGATGTTAGAACAGCTAGTTTATTTCAATGTTTCTTAATTTACTTTATGGTAATAAGTGAAGTATTTAAAATAAACAGTCTATTTATTGAATTTGCTATGTATCTTTCATTTTCTTACACTCTCTCACACACACGTGCATACACAGGCCAACAGTAATGCATTCTCCCAGCATTTCCCATTGCGCCACATATACTTACTGTGACATTGTAAAAGTTTCTGCAAACTAAGTTTCCTAAGTAGCAATGCTTTGAAACAAAATAGGATGTTTTGTGTCAATAGGTATCTCATGGTCTATTAAGAATAAATAAGGAAAAGAATATTTTGTTTTTAATAATCACGTTAATATTCAATCATTCTCTAGCATAATCAAGAAAATTATTATAGTAAACTGTAATTCATTAATATCTTGTTTTCCATTACTTTATACTTGGTTAATAGAAAACACAAAATGTGCTACTCTGTTTAAAATTACATAGGTATTATGAAATTAAATGTTTTCACAGAACATATATCAGGTGCTACTTTCAAATTACTTTTCCCCAAATTTTGATGGCAAATAATGCCACCCACTCTTTAGAAGGGGGAATTGCAAGAATATGTTTGCAAGAATAATTCTCATAATACATGCGGTCAATATTTTGAGTTCTCTTGTTCTCTGGTGAAAGGAAAAATACCCACCTGAGTTTTCTGTCCATGTGTAACTTCTGAAATCATTGTATTAAGAAATGTTTGTGGTTGAGCATGAAAAGTAAATAAAAAGAGGCATGGTATAAGGCATGGGAAGCAAATTAAAGTTTACGAAGCTCCCACTCTATGTTCTGTAAGAGAGATATTTAAGACAGTTTGTAACATACATTGTGACTTTTATAATTCTTGCTCAATGAGTACCTATTGTATCTATTAAATATCTATACTATTGAAATATCTAATCATTTTTCAATTCCAGGATTGTCAAGATATTTCAATGTTTTTTTCTAATTGAATATTGGTCTTTTAAGGAAATTTGTGATTTGTAGGAATAATCATTCATTCTTCATGATTTATAGAATATACTTATGTTTGTATTGGGCATGTAGCTCGTTTACTTTCCTCCCTCCCTTCCTTCCATCCTTCCTTCTTTCTTTCTTCTGGCTTTCTTGCTTTCTTTCTTGCTTTCTCTTCTCTCCTTCTCAGCTTTATTGAGGTACAATGG
>CAUYSK010044789.1:0-64711 GCA_963575035.1 Avahi laniger | reverse complement strand
ACAGATGTTTCTGTTACATATGTTGCCCTTGCCCCCACCTCCCTCCCTAAGTCCGAGTTTCAAATATGTCCATCATTTGGGTGGTGCACATTGCACTCTTTGTGCATGCATATACCCCTCCTCTCCTCCCTCCTCCCCCCCTCCTCCCCCCGCCCAACGTCCAATAGATGTTATTCTTATATGTGCACTTATGTGTTGATCAGTTAATACCAATTGATGATGTGGATGACAACTCTTATGATGAAATGCTTTAGAACTAGTGTCGTGGACCATGTTTTGGAAAATAGTGGTCTAGAGCACGACTTAAATATGAAATTGTCTATTCCTGTCAGTGTGAATGCTCTTGTTTTTATTCATTTCCTCCCTTATGCAGCACTGGCCACTTCACCTTTCCTTTCCAGCTGTGTGGGGCTCAGCCAAGTGACCGCACAGGAGAGCAGTGAGGCCATTTGAGGCCTGAGCCTGGTCCTCGGGACTTGACAATCTCTCCCTGCCACCAGGCGCCCTGTCCCAGCCCCGCTCAGCCATCTCCACACTCCTCTGACAGAATGAACGCCCTGGACGGTGTTCCCTTCAAGGTGCCCAAGGGCTTTGTGATAGACACAGAACCTCTCCCTGGGCCAGAGCTCAGTGTCCCGGCCTGCAGGGAGCTTCTGCTGGGTTCTATGGTAAGTGTGTCTCTGTCTACCTCCTGGGTCTGTGGGTCTGAACTGAGTCCCAGGGGGCTTTGTTCCTTGATTTTAAAGGGCAGCCAGGCCTGCTGTCATACAGCCTGTGGAGTTTGGAAATAACCCAATAGAGGAAAATGTGTTTCGTGAAGAAGGCTGGTGGCTGGGTGATGAGGATTGTTCAGTGAGTCTTGTTTTAAGCTCAGGATAATTGGGAGGTTGCCTGTGCGAAGTGGCTGAAAGTCACTGCGAGGATGCTCCATCCCTCCCCTCCCTGCCAGCCTACTGCCATGTCCAAAATTCCACCACTGGAATCGCTTCTTTGGACTCAGACGCTGTCTCCGGAATCCCCTGTTGCAATGCAGACGGTTACACGGGACGCATTAGAAGGGATCACTGTTACACAGACACACACCCGTCTGCCCTGGAGGTGGCCCTGATGCGCCCCAGGCCCGGAGCCTGCGCGCCGGGATAGGCACATTCCCAGGGAATGCAGTCACAGCGCAAGCGACCTCAGGATAAAAGTGATTAAACTTCCTGAAGATTCAAGTTTACTTGAAGATTTAGGGGGAAACTTATTTTATTTACATTATAACACAGCTATATCATGGGGTAGGATGTAAAATTTGCATGAATTTGAGAAAAATCAAAGAACAATATTGCAAGGAACTGGAGCTGGCGTTGGCCCCTTGGGGCTGGGTCCTCAGACTCTTGTATATTTACTCTCTACTGTCTGCAGGGTACTTCATAGAAAAATTTGAGAATTTAGTTTGGCTCTCATTCAATTTGCCTGTGAGGAACCTGAGACCCAGAGAAGAAAAATGATTTTTCTAAAGTTAGTGGCAGTGACGAGACTAAAACGCAGGTCCTGACTCCAGGTCATTTCATACTAGCTAAGAGTAGGACTTGGCATATGAGAGATACAGGGCAGGTGAGGTTTGCAGGCAAAAAAAAAAAAGGGGGGGGGTGGGGGCTGTTGCAGGGAAGTCAGAAGCAGAGATGAGCCCAGGAAGGACAGACTTGGGAAGGGGCAGGTGGAGGGGCTTGGGTGGCCTGGCGGTGCAGGGCAAGACCGGCGCAATTTTGCTTCATCTGCACACCCCGGAGTTGCACCGAGGCTCCTCAGGTCCAGGGTTTCCAGAACGGAAATAAGCTTTGTAAAGCTCAGCGCACCTTGTCCAGGGGCCCACGCTCTGTGGGGCAGGAGCTCTCACTCTCCCTGGCGGCCTGTACTGTGGGCTCTTTTTCTCGCAACAGGGCTTTTGTTGTTGAGAAGAGGAACGTGCTTTACTAAGCCTACGGTAGAGGCGGATTATCACAGCTTTTCCCTCCCTGCTGAGCTCAAGCCACGCTGAGAAGAGGCTATTGTGAAGGTTACCTCTCCTAGAAGCGGAAATGGGCACCCTTCTGCCAAGGCCATGCCACGTGCTGACCCTGGCTCCGCCCCCTATGCTTGGGGTGGGCAACAGCTCTCTCTTGAGCCTGTTTCCCTTCCTGGGCCTCCATTTCTTTTACTGCTGGGCCAAACTAACAAATGGAAAAGCAGGGGACTCCAGATATGATTTACAGCCTCCCCTGGTCGATCCTCTAGCTTCACTAGGATGTATTCCCAGCATTTGGCACTTGGAAGATGTTGCCCCATAACAACGTTTTAGATGGTAGGTAGATTACCAGATGGGCACACAGGGGCCTAAAGGGCAAAAAAACAGCTGCCATTCAACATCTACTGTGGACTAGGCCTGTGCTAGGTTCTCTTCATACATTTGCTCTTCTCTCCTTTTTACGATGATCCTTTTAGAAGGTGAGTAGTCGTATACTATGGCACAGAAAACCAAAGCTCCCACCCGAGTGACCCACAGGGCCACATGGCTTATGAATGACACAGCCAGGATCCCAGCACTAATCTGTCACACCCCAAAGCCCATGTCCGTATCCTGCGCCCTGTTGCCTTCCCAAGAAGCCCTTCCTTCCATAGTTAAAGCTTCACTAGGCCTGTTGTTTCATAGTTTCCCTTTAATTAATTTCCTTTTTAAAAATTTAATTTTTTTAGATAGGAAATATATTCACGTGGTTTAAAACTTTACATTTATGTATATATAAAATGGTATAGAGCAGAAGGTGACAAACATTTTCTTGTAAAGGGCCAGATAGTAAAAACTCTGTGACGATGGCTTAACTTTGCCGTTGTGGGGAGAAAGAGACACAGACAATATGGCCACAATGGGTGGTTACGGCTGTGTTCCAATAAAACTTTATTCACGAAAACAGAATGGGGTCAGTTTGGCCCAGAGGCAGTTTGCCTAACCCTGGTTGACTGAAAAGCCTCCCCCGGTACCTTCCCATCTGCCCTGTTCCCCACCTCCACCCCCTCCCTGGTGACCTCTGTTATTCAGTTTTAATATATTCTTCCAGAGATTCTTATGTGTATATACAAGCAAATACAACTATTTCCTCCTTTTTTTATACAAAAGGTAATATTTTATATATATTTATTATTGATTTTTTTACATAAGGTATTTTAAGATCTTTCTACATCAGTACATAGAAAGCTGCTTCAATTTTGGTTTTCACTGCATAGTATTGCATTATACAGATACATGAAACTTTATTGAACTAGTCCTCTCTTGATGGACATTTTGGTTGTCCCCAGTCTTGACATTACAAACAATGCTTCAAGGAACCGTGACTATATGCAAATGTCCTTTTGAATTTGCATGAGTGCATGGTCAAATTGCCCTCCATTGAGTATGCCAACTTACATCCCAGCTGGCATTACAGAAGTGCCTTTTCCTCCCAGACTTCCCGAAAAGATGTCACCAGACTGGATATGCCAAGGGACAAGCAAATGGTATCTCAGTGCAGGTTGTTTTCTTTATCATTGTTCTTTTTTATAATTGTTTCTCTTCCTTTTTCTTTTTTATGTTTCTCTTACTGTCTCTGGTCCTTGATTCAGGATCAGTGTAGTTTTAATTTGCCTTTCTCTTCTGATGAGTGAGGTTCAGCAGTTTTTCATATGTTTAAGAGCCATTTGTGTTTTCCTTTCTGTGCGCTGCCATATCTCTTGCCCATTTTTCTGTTGGACTGTTGATCTTTTTCTTATCTATTTCTTAGCACTCTATATTAGCGAAGTTAGTCCTTTTTCTGTGATATGAGTATTTGTTACTTGTCTTTTGATCTTAGGGGTGTATTTGCCATGCAGATTTTGCGTGTATGTATGTGTGTGTGTGTGTAGTAATTATCTTTTTTAAAATGGCTTCTGGATTTTGATCCAAAGTGAGAAAGGCTTTGTCCTCCTGAAATTATAAAGGATTTTTCTCTTGTTTTTTCCTAGTACTTTTATGGTTTCACATCATACATTTAAATCTTTGATCCTTTTAGAATTCCTCCTTTTATATGTACAGTGTGAGAATGGATCCAACTTTTTTTTCTAGCTAGCTAACATTATTTATAGACTGGTCACGTCTTTTCCTATTTCTTGAGATGCCACCTTTATTATTTACTAAATCCCCATATATTTTAAAGTCTATTTCTGGACTTTCTATTATATACCTTTAATCTGTTTGTACCAGTACCATAGTTTTAATTATTGAGGTTTTATAGTATATTTTAACATCTGGTAAGGCCAGTTACCCTTATTTATATTTTTGTCCCCAGTTTTTCTGGCTAGTCTTGTTTTTCATATGAACTTTAGAATCATCTTGCATAGTTCCAAAATCAAGTGTTGGTATTTTATTGGGTCTTTGTGTCTTTTTATCTCTCTAAGACTCCCTGGCCGTCTCTTGTTTTCTTGGAATCTTTCTCTCCAAGTATGCCTTGTTAGCTCTGAAGTTATATTTTTCCCTCCTCTGTCCTTCACAAACCACCTATTTTGTTCCAGTCTCTTTCTCTAACCATTTATTCTGCACATGCTTATAAATGTTCACTCTGTGCCAGGACTGTCCTGGGCCTTGAAGATACAGAGAGGAATAAGACACGGTCCCTGACGTCCGACAGGGAGTCCCACTGGAGCAGCTACAGTATGCTCCTCTCCCTGAGGTGGGGTCCTGTCAGGGGTGAGAGGGGCCAGTGCCTATGATCTAAGTGTCTTGAGTGTCCCTGCCTATCTTTTTGCCTACGTGTCCCCCATCCCCAAACACCTCTTCCCTGAGATTCTCTAACTGGCCATGGTATGGCAAATTGCCCTTAAATTTTTTTGTATTTATATTTTTATTTATTTTATTTTTTTATTGAGACAGAATCTCACCCTGTCACCCCAGGTAGAGTGCAGTGGCATCATCATAGCTCACTGCAACCTCCAACTCCTGGGCTCCAGCAATCCTCCTGCCTCAGCCTCCCAAGTAGCTGGGACCACAGGTATGCACCACCACGCCTGGCTAATTTTTCTATTTAGTAGAGACCAGGTTTCACTCTTGCTCAGGCTGGTCTCGCACTCCTGACCTCGAGCAATCCTCCAGACTCAGTCTCCCAGAGTGCTAAGATTACAGACGTGAGCCACTGAGCCCGGCCAAAAATTTTTTATATTTTTAATGGAGTTTTGTTTTCTGTTCTTAATTTTAAAGGTGGGAAACCGAAATATTTTATTTTTTGCCTCATTTTATAAACTCTCAAGTTAGATTATGTGGACTCCAGATTGGTTTTTTAGGTGGCCCCATACGTAGTGGAGAAAGCATTGTGGTCAGGTGGACAGAGGAATACCAGCTCCGCCACTCATCGCCAACCTGTCCTCTAGCAAATGAAATTTTCCGAGCTTCATTTTCATAATCTGGAAATAGGAATGACACTGGAACATACTAAGTAGACCTCAACAAAGATTAGCGATTATCACATTTCCTGGGCCCCAAAGTGACCTCGGATGGCAGCAAAGGGTATGGGGTCAGGGATTACTCCATAGGGAGGTTTGTGTGCCTGGCCGCCCTGGACGATCTCCAAGGCTCACCGACTATTCAGTGGCGAACGGTGCTGGACTCCCGTGAAAGCTTCTTTGCTAAGAACAAGTTTTATTGGAGAATATTTTTAAGCAGCTGTTGTTCAACCGCACACTGAATGGCAAAGGGATTTAGATATTGGATTCCGCTATTTCATTCTATTAACTAATTCCTCACTGAGCTTCGTGCGAGATTTTGCCATTAAACTGTCACTAATATCAATCGACCACAGTGTTGGCTAAAACCAAGGGTGGGTGTGGGCTGCGATGGATGCCCCGGGCTCAGAATCGGAAGCTGCCCAGGCCTAGGTGGCCTTTGAACAGGGTGCCCCAGGTCGGGGATTGGGGATGCACCCCTGGGGTTCTGGTTTGTCCCCCCTGGGCCAGCCTTATGTTGTCGTCTTCTCTCCACAGCATGACTTCAGCCTGGAGAGGAGGGCGCTCTTCTGGGTGGAGGCCGCCGTGTGGGCACCCTGCCCGTACCAGTGCGGTGACCCGGGGACCGCATCAGCCCCTCCGGCCTGGTTCTTGCTGGTCAGCCCCAAATACGGGCTGGCGCCTGCGCCTGCCGCAATCAAAGACCCAGAGGCCGGACCCCAGGAGTGGCCCGAGGAAGAGGAGGAGGACAGGAAAGACGAGGAAGAAGCCTCCTCTGCCAGCGAGGAAGAGTCGGGCCCCTGCGACCCCCAATCCGGCTCCCCGGCGAGCCCCGGCCCCGGCCATCGCCTGGGCTCCCTGGACGTGCTGCGCGGCCTGAGGTCGGAGCTGGCCGGGGCGCGGCGGCGGCTCTCCGAGGGCAGGCTGCCCGCTCGTCCGCGCGCCCTCCTGCACCGCTTCCGCGGCCACCGGGCGCTGAGCCTGTGCTCAGACCCCGTGCCGCCCCCGGGGCCGGCGCCCCAGCTCCCCGGCGCCTCCGAGCCGGCCCCGCGGCCATCCACGGCCGGCGCCGTGCCCCCGCTGCGGAGCCACGAGCCCACAGTCGCGGTGAGGACGCCGCCCGCCCTTCTAGGGTCGCAGCTCAGCCGCCGAGGCCCCCATAATCTGGGTCCCCAGCCCGGCCCGCAGCCTCGCGCCCTCCTCCTCGCGCTCCTCCTTCCTGCCCTTTCCAGCTCCCACCCGGGCCCTGTGGCGCGCGCCTCCCCGCGGCGCTTTGCCTAGATGCTCCGCGTGCAGAGCCCCCACTGCCTCCGCCCGCCGTGGCTGCCTTGCCTTCAGCCCTTACTAGGGCGCCTGTCACAGTGATTGTGATTACCCAGAACCTGTCTGCCTCTCCCACTGGAATTTGAGTTCTTTTAGGGCGGGGATTGGATCGCAATTCACGTTTGTTCCCAGAGCAGACTCCACCCATAGGGGGTGCTCCGTGAATGAATGTTGAGTTAATGACGGCGACTGAAATCGCGGGACTCCCGCTGGTACGGTTTGCTGCAGGCCGGCGAGCTGGGGGCCAGTCAAGGAGTGCCGCTTCCTGCCGGACACTGGGCTGGGACAGAAAAGGTCAAAACCCAGGACAAGAAGAGTTGGCCAAGGGGGTGTGGGACAAGGCCCAGCGCTGAATAGCGGGGTGGGGTGTTGAGATGGAGGGGCGAGGGCTGCTGCAGGCTGGGGAGGCTTCAGGATGGAGGAGGTGAACCCGCAGGAGCCGGGAGCAGAAATGAAGCCAGAGAAGTTCAAGGCCCCTGACTTTGTCCCTTCCAAGGTCTTGCATTAATATTACCCAATTTTCTATTCATAATTGTCCTTTTTCTTTAAAAGGTCTCTTTCAAATTGTATAAGTATCAGACTCCACGAAACCTGGATCCGGAGCAGACGGGAGTGGGTCAGGATCAGTAGCAGAAGGTGGCGCTGGGCATGGCTTTCTGTCCCTCAGCAGCCCCACAGTCAGGCCAGGAGATGCTGCAGAGTGAGGCCACGGTGAAATCCAATCCAAAAGACAGAGACTTGAGCGCTGGCTTTTCCTCCTCACTGGTGTGTGAGCCTGGGCAGGTCCCTGAGCACCCCTTCTCTGCCTTGAGGTGGGCCAGCAGCCCTGCCCGCAGTTGTTTAGAGCCACTGTGGTGGAGGAGAAGAGCCTCTGTGAGCTGGCCGGGCGCTGCCGACATCAAAGATCAGATGTTGATACCAGGAGGACTCTTCCTGGGTCAGGATTAATTTAACTCACGCAACAGCTCTGTGGGAGGGATGGGGCAGTATTCTGTAGATAGGAAACTGAGGCGGAAGGTGGCTAAGAATCCTTTCGAGGATGCACGAGTAGACTGGCTCCTGAAATTTGGTTATTGTCCACCCTGGAGGTTACCGGCAGAGCCCAGGGCAAGTTCGCGGCAGGGAAGCCCCTGAGAAGAGGGGGATGGGTGGGGAATTCATATTCCTCACATACTCACTCCAGCCCCGGAGCCAGGCAGCAGCTGGGCTTTCCTTGGGAGGCGGGGACAGGGCGAAATGTTCAGGGCTAGCAGAGGGCGACTCCCTGCAGGAGACGGGTTGGCTAAACAAACTGAAATGTCTTCAAGCCACCCTCCTTCATCCAGGGTCTGTTTGGGTGTCTCCAGCACCACAGCTGAGGGGGTGCCCAGTTCCTACCCTGCTTCATGCTCTGCCAAACCCCAGCCCAGCCGAACTCAAGGAGGGTCTGGCTGGAAAGATCCACCCCTGCTCCCCCTCACTAAGTTGTGGGGCAAAAAATTCCTGTGAACAGGGTTCAGGTCCCAAGCCCATGCTGCTTATCAGGTCATTAACTTCTATGAAGCTTGATTTCAATATCTGTAAAATGAGATAATAGGACGGACCTATCATATTTCTTTTGCAGGGTGTTCTAAGCAATAGGTGACATGTTAGCATTTGCTGACAGTTTCTGTGTGCCAGGCCCTTGGTGACCCCTTTTCTCACATGGGCTTATTTAAGCCTCATGTCAATCCCGCAAGGTAGCTTCTGTGGTTGCCTTCGTCTTGCAGATGAGTAAACTGAGTAACCAGTGGGGGGCAGGGGCTGTAGCACTCCACGCCCTCCACAGTATCAGCTCCTTACTCTATATAGAAGGGGGTGCAAAAAGGCACCTTTTAAAATGTCCAGCCCAGATGGGTGTCGCCTCCTGTGGTAACTGACGTGTCCAGCCTGTCTGAATTTCAGTCCCTGGGCCCATACACCTGCCTGCCATCTCCTGGGGAGGCACCCCAGCCTCTCGACACGCACGGATCGCACCCTGATGCTGCGGCTGACCTGCTGTCCGCCCTGAGCCAGGAGGAGCAAGACCTCATCGGGCCAGTGGTGGCCCTGGGATATCCCCTGCGAAGGGCCATTGTGGCTCTGCAGAAGACAGGGAGGCAGAGCTTGAGCCAGGTGAGTGGGGGACCCGGAGCTGAGGGGCTGTGAAGCTGGAGCCAGGTGAGTGGCCACATGGTTTTCATCTTTAACATGAAGTTTCGTTTCCTTCTCTTAGAGGCAGAACTCAGCCTGGCTTTAATCGTGGGGGGTTGTAAGTTTCTAGACCCTCATGCTGCCTCCTCCATAGGGTTTTACCAGGAATCCGCATACCCACTTGAGAAGTCTTAGTATTTGACTGCTGTCTCAAACCCTGCCCCAAATACAGGGTAGCTGGAGTTTGGGCAGTCAAGAATCTCTCCAGAACTGTCCAAGAAAGCTTTCTGTAATGAGAGAAATGTTTTCTATCTGTGCTTTCCAAAACAGTGGCCACTAGTCAGGTGTGGTTACTTGGAATGCGGCTAGTGTGATTGAGAAACTGAATTTTAAATTTTATTTAATTGTAATTAATTGAAATTTAAATTCAAATAGCTACATGTGGCTAGTAGCTACCATATTGGATGGTGCAGCTCTAACCACTTCCCTCAACGAATAGTTTATTCATACCCACATCCATCTCTCTCCCTTTTCATTTACCCATCCACCCTCTAGTCAAAAGTATTTCTTGGGCACTTCCTGGGGGTTTATATACAGCTAGGAGCTATTGGGAAAACCAAGGTACATGAAAACTAGTGTTGTGGGCTGGGTTCCCCAGAAAGCAGACTCAGATGGAGTTTGGCATGCAGGATGTTTAGTAAGGAGGCCCTGGGAATCAACTCCTATGGAAGGGAGGGGACCAAGCAGTAGTGGGCAGAGGGAGAAGTTGAGCAGTAACGCAAACCCAGTAAGGGCATCTGCCAACCCCACAGCTCTGGAGCATCTGTGGCCCCTCAGAGTTGTCCTAAGTGGGGCTGAGATGGTCAGACCTTTATGTCCATGCCTCAGTCAGGCATGCATGGGAGAAGTGGATCTCTGCAGTTAAGGAAATCCCTGAAGGGTATCTGCCAGCTCTCAGCATTTGGGGCAACAAGTCCTTCAATGAAAGGGTACCTGGAAGGTACATCATAGAGTCTACCACACCAAGTTCTATTCTTGAAGAGTTTACTCTACTGGAAGAATGGTGGACACTTATGATGACCTCAGAAGGTAGCACTCTAAGCCACTCTAATGTTTGGAAGCATATCTTGACCCCCAATATAAGCCAAGAATGTGAGAGCACCTTCAGGGGCGTGAGGACCCCCAAAGGGCCTTTAAAAAGGTGCTAGTGACAAGATGCTGGGAAGCAGAAGGAACATGAGTGCTATAGGGGTGTTTCTGTCATCTATTGCTGTATGACAACCCACCCCAAAACTTAGTGGCATAATACAAAGACCATTTGTTTGCTCATGATTCTCTGAATTGGCAGTTTTGGGGTTGGCTCAGCTAGGTGGTTCTTCTGCTCATCTCACCTGGGGTCTCTCATATGGGTACAGTTTGGTAACTCAATTGGGGTTAAATGGTCTAAGATGGTCTTACTCTTAGTCCAGTGGTTGGTGACACTTGTCAGGTGGGTCACATGTCTCCAGCAAGCTAGCCCACTTAATTCCAAGCATACAAGAGTGAAAGGTGCAAGGCCTCTTGAGGCCTAGGCTGAAACTGTACATAGTCACTTCTGCCTCATTCTATTGGTCAAAGCATGTCTTAGACCATCCCACATTTATTTATTTTTTTCAAGACACAAGGCCTTGTTATGTTGCCCGGGCTGGTGTTGAACTCATGGGCTCCGGTGAACTTCCTACCTCAGCCTCCCAAGTAACTGGGATTACAGGGGTCACGACCATACTCACTCACTTGGCTTCCAGATTTAAAGGGTGGAAAAACAAACTCCACCTCTTGATGGGAGGGAATTCAAAGAATTTATGGTCAGTCTCAATTTACCACAAGGAGGTTGCAGTGATCAAGAAAGGCTTCATTAAACACATTCCCACAGCTGGAAAAAGGAATAGAAAGGCCTCATGGAAGTGGCAAGTGTTGAGCTGGACTTCAAGAATAGATAAGATGTGACTTTGAAGGAAGGAGAAGAGATGACATTCCAGGCAGGAGGGACAGTGTGAACAAAGGAAGGAGGTGTTTGGGAGGCCCCAATCCTTAGTCTTGCTGGAGGAGAAGGTGCATGAGGCAGGCTGGGAGGAATAAGATAAGGGGAACTGGGGACAGACGAGGGTGCCTTGAGGGCTGCGCTGAGCAGTCAATAAATGACCCAGCAGGCAAAAGGGAGGCATGGAAGGACTGACTGTAAGCAGGGTCAGGAGATGACATTGAATGCCATTGCCTGCACTCCCCTCCCTCCACCCGAATGAAACATTCTGCTTTGTGCTGTTTTCTTTTTATTTATTTTTATTTCAGCATATTATGGGGGTACAAATGTTTAGGTTATGCATATTGCCTTTGCCCGACCCGAGTTAGAGCTTCAAGCGTGTCTGTCCCCCAGACGGTGCACACTGAACTCGTTAGGGGCCTCAGCAGAAGGATTGGCCTGGCTAATTTTTAAATTTTTTGTAGAGATGGGGGTCTCACTATCCCCCAGGCTGGTCTCAAACTTCTGACCTCAAGCGATCCTCCCACCTCGTCCTCCCAGAGTGCTGGGGTTTCAGGTGTGAGCCACCATGCCCGGCGATTGCTATTATTATACTTTCCTGACCACTTTGCAGATGAGGAAACTGAGGCCAGGGAGGTTCATACAGCCAGTCAATGGCAGCCCTGGGGTTTAGGCCAGGCTGGCCCAACTCCGAATCTTGGTTGCACAGTGCTTTTTCTCTGATTTGCTGTCTGAGAACCTCCTATGACAGCATTCCAAACTAATAGGAGATTTAAGAGCAGATCTAAAGTCGCTCTACCTTACACTGCCGCTGAAAAGCCAGGGCCTTGGCCAGGAAGCTGGCCAGGAGGGCTGTGAGGGGCCAGGTGCACAGTGGGGCTCTGACATGTCTCTCCAGTCCCTTCAGGCCCTGTGACAAGGCTGAGGTCTCAGGCCATTGTGGTGGAGGTCTGAAGATCAGTCAGAGCCAGCACAGGACCCTGGGCTCCCAGTGGGTGGGCTGGAAGGATTTCCCTGCATTGGGAACACTGTGTTTCCAGATATAGACTGGCCACCTGCCTGTCCCCTGGATCTCTGGGTGGCCTTCTTCCCCAGTGGGCAGTCGGGTGCCAGGCCCCAAGGGGTGGGCCCGAGGGGCCTTTGGACGACTTCATCTATCCTCCCCCCCAAATAAGTTTTTCTTTCCATTCTGTGAAGTTCTATTAACTTAGAAATTCTTTTGGGTTCAGATTCCTTCTCCCATTGAAAGACACACACTGCAGTAAATCCTTTTTGGCCAAGATAAACAACAGATGGCCCAGGAGGGAGGACATCAGGTGATGGAGACAGGGCGCTTAGAGTCCGGGAGAGGAAAGAGACCCAGAAGAGAAGCTTTGTCCATCACTCCTTCCTGCCTGCCACAAGGCTGGCGAAGCAGCAGAATCTTTACAAATGCAGACTCCCAGGCCCCATCTTGAGGGTCCCAGTCGGTGGATCTGAGGTGGGCCCAGGGGCCTATACTTTTAAAAGCTCTGCAGATGGTTGTGACATCCAGCCCGGCATGGCTCGAGGTCAGCTGTCGCTGGTCAGTGATTCTTAGCCTTGGGCGCACACTGGAATCACCTGCAGAGCTATAAAAATCCCCATGCTCAGGCTGCCCTCAGACCAGTTATATCACAACCTTGGAGGTGAGGCCCAGGATCAATAGTTTTAAAACTCCAGAGGTGGCTGCAGTGAGCACTGAGGCTGAGAGTGGGTGAATCACAAGGTGAAGGGAACATCCGCCATCTGCCCTTCCCGCCCTTCTTCTGAAGGGGAAGGTTTTCCCTTAGAAAACCCTGTCCTCTAGCGCCGGCTCAAAGCCCTCCTCTCGCAGTCGATGCCTCCAACAGACAAGGCATTGACTGAGAGGTTGGGCAGGTGATCTGGGCCTTAGTCCGGGGACCCTGGGCAAGCCACCTGCCCTGCCTGGACCTCAGCTTCCTCAACTGTGAAAGGAGGGCTTGGGTGAGTGGTTTTCAGAATGTCCTCAGAGCAAGGTCCAGGTGTCATGGGCCTTGTCAGGTGCTCTGGGCAGGACCACAAGACTCCAGGCTCCCATGCCCGCCGGCCCCAGTTCTCCCAAAGCAGCTCTGATCTTATCCTGTTATTATTGAAGCTTCCTTGAGCTTGGACAAACAGTTTGGGAGCTAAACAGTTTGAAAACTATTAGTCTAGATGATCCATGTTTTCAGCCCAGCTCTGAAGGTCTGCTGTTCCTTCTGCACGCACGTCCATAATTCTTACCGTCTGGAGCCTTCGCTTGGCACCCACTTCCCATAAATCCTGCTCTGATGTGCCTGGCACTGATGTTGTCCCGTATCTGGTTTATCTCCCCCACTACGCTGTGAGTTCCCTGATGTAGTTCTTCCTTCGTTTTATAAACACAGCATGCATTTATTGAGCTGCTTCTGCCGCCATGCTGGGCGCTGGAGACAGTGGAGAGCAAGACACAGCCCCTCCCTCGCGGGGGGAGAAGTTGGTGGGTGGGAAAGACGAGAAAGCTTAAGGGAAGCAATTACGAAGTGAGGCGAGCTGTGTGGGGGAAGCACAGAGGACGAGGACTGAGGGGCAGGGAAGGGGGCCGCATATATAGATGCCTGGTGGGGGTGGGGGGAACTGAGGCTGTGGGCAGGTGAGCAGGCCTTTGAGCCCCCGAAAGGAGGCAGCTCATTATCCTGAGGGTGAAGTAGCCCCTGATGACTTCAGCAGGTTTCAGGCCTGCACCCCTTTCCTGCACTGGGACAGGACTGCTGCGTAGCGGGGGCTCACGGAGTCCCAGGTGACAGAGCTGTGTCTGGGGGCTGGGGTGGGGTGCCCGGGTGTGGATGGGAGAACGGGCCAGGGCGAGTGGGTGGTGCAGGTGTGCAGGAATACCTGGGGTGGCAGGTGAGACACCTTTGTTGGAAGCCCGTCCTGCTCCGCACTTAGGCTCTGCGAACTCCCTAGCCCACCCTGACAGTCCTGTTCCTGGATTCCAGCCCCCAGCTTGCGACAGTTGGTGAGGACCCGCTGTCCACCTGTCCCCGGATTGTCACAAGAGGCCTCTGTTCCTCTTCTGTTGGTTGCATGAGGTGGGCTGCCCAGTGAGCCTGGCCCTGAGCCCAGGCCCGGGGGCGCCCGCCGCCCGCACGCCTCTCACCACCCCTTCCCCGCTGCCCCTTCCCGCCCAGTTTCTCAGCTACCTCAGCGCCTGTGACCGGCTGCTGCGGCAGGGCTACGAGGAAGGCCTGGTGGAGGAGGCCATGGAGATGTTCCAGTTCTCCGAGAGCCAGGTCAGCGGGGCCTCCTGCCAGGGCCCCAAGGGCTGGGAGGGCTGAGGGTGCAGCACGACCCTGGTGGCAGAGCCAGCCTGGGGGCCCCTCAGGAGAAGGCCTGCCTGCCCCGCCCCGGGGAGAAGGAGCCGGCCAGGGAGCTGAAGCATGGCTGAGGGTGGCAGGAGCAGAGGAAGCGCTGGAAGAGCTGGAGGAGAGATAGGAAGTAGCGAGGAGCGTGGGCTGTGCTTTATTTAACTGAACCAACACAGCAGGTATTACTGAATGCCGGTCTTTGTCAGACACCCAGACAGGAGCCACGGGCAGCGCAAAGACGCTGGAACTCCACGCAGGGAGTTTGCGGCCCACCCAGAATGCATGCAGGTGTGTGCCCAACAGTAAATTCTAAGTGCGCGACAGATGCTTGGAATCCTGTCTACAACTGGCAGAGAGATCTTCACAGAGGCTGAGGGGACAGAGGAGTGGGCAACATGCCCAGGAGGAAAGAGGGAGGGCTCCGGGGTCAGAGGCGGCAGGCAGGCAGAGGCTGCGCTGTGGGACCCCGGCAGTGTTTGGGGCACAGACAGAGCCCCCGGGCTGTGCGTGCTCTGGACACCAGTGTGCCGCCTGCCTCTCCCTGCCCCAGCGCCAGAGCACAGCGCCCAGCGGAGGGCTGGCAGTGCAGCTGGGACAGAGCCCGTGGCCAGGCTGGGCTTCTTTCCTTGTGAGAGGAAGGTGCTCCCCAGGATCATGTCACCTGGCCTGGGGGGACCACAGCTTGCTGGGACTAGGCACAGCAGGCACTGGGACGGGGGCTCCCCAGGGCTGAGGCCAGGCCTCACAGAGCCCTCAGCGCCCTCCCTGCCTCCTCTTCCCCAGGCAGAGGAGTTCCTGCGCCTCTGGGAACAGTTCAGCGACATGGGCTTCCAGCAGGACCGGATCAAGGAGGTGCTGCTGGTCCATGGCAACCGCCGAGAGCAAGCCCTGGAGGAGCTGGTGGCCTGTGCGCAGTGACCGCTGGGCACTCCCCAATGCCCAGGCGCCCCCGTCCAGGGCCAGAACTGGCAATCCATCCTAACTGTATTATTAAACCAAGTAAGAATAACAAAGCGATGCATGTTACTCAGTATGAAAATGCAAACAATGCCAAGGGGGAGTAAACACCAAAAGAACCAGCTGGAAAGAGTTGAAGGTGTTGCCTCTGGGGAGGGCAGATGGGAGAGCAGGGCAAAGAACTGTGGTTTTCATACAAGCCTTGTAAAACTACCTGTATTTGACTCTTAAACTGTATGCGGTAGTAACTTTGATGTTAAGAAAATTAAAATAACTAAATGATGGCTAGCTCTCCTGAGTCCTGCTGAATTCTAGTCTTGGTGTGGAAAGGACATCGAACTGCAGGTCAGAAGACCTGATTTCTGATTTTATGTCTGCTCATGTTGGGTTCAAGGCCTCTTTGGGCCTCAGTTTTCCCAGGAAAAGCACTGAGATTTGACCAGATCAAAAGTTTGCAGACCTGGCTGCTATCCATAATAGTCCCTGGGGAGCTGGTTAAAGAATCCCCCGCCCCAGCCCTGCATGTTCTGATTCAGAAAGCTCAGCTCGGCAGCCCCCAGGAATCCGTTTTGTTTCACGCAGGAAGCTCTCTGGGGATTCTTTATAATGTAACAGGCCCATGGCCAGCATGTGTGACCCTCAGGACCAGCCAGTCTGGGTCCTCTTCTGCTCTGACAATCTGTGGTCCTATGTCAGTCTTTCCTCCTTTGAGGGGTAGGGAGGTGGGGACCAGAGTTGTCTCCAGTCACCCCAGGCCTATCCTTTAGAGGCCCCCAAGGATTGAAGTGACCAGTTTCCGGAGGCCTGGTGGATTCAGGCAAGCAGAGGTCAGAGCCCCAGACGCTGAAGCGCCTGGCCTCCCGGCTGGCCCTCTGCAAGCACCTGTGGCAATTAATACAGAATCAACACCTCTCGGCCCCTCCACGCTGCAAACAGGGCTGGACCTGGAGCTCAGGCCTGTGAAAAAACAAAACTTCCACATTTCTCAGGGCTTCAACCTCGCTAAGCTTCAATGCCTGCCAACTTGAAATCACATTAAAAATATTCTTTGGCCTTAAAATTTGCTTTGAATAACTTGCAGGCAATGCAAAACTATTTGAGAAAACAGGCAAGATGGCATAAAGCTGGTCATGTGTCTGTTGCCAAAAATAAAACTACTCTTGGAAAAGACAGCAACATTAAAGTTTAATTCCTAAGATGCAATGTTAGGTCCCGAGCCATTATGTTTATGATTAAGGCAATCTGGCCTCAGTTTGCCACTTTATTAAGTCCTTGTGATTAGAGGTGGCCATTTGGCAGGCCCTCACCCACTCGTTACTCCCATCCTTCTCCCATGTCCAAACTTTTCCATTTTTAGAAAATTATTGCTTGAAAATGAGAAGATGGGAAAATTAGTATAAAATATTTTTTATGCGGCAGAATGGTGTGGTAGAGGCATGGACTCTGAAATCAGATCTGAACTGAAACTGCAGCCTTACCACCAGCTAGCTGTGTGACTTTTTGAAAGTCATATAACCTATCTGTGCCTCAGTTTCTTATCTCTAAAACCCAGATGCTGAAACTTTCCAACTGAGATGATTGAGCGGGATGGCATACAGGAAGCCTGTGGCAGGGTATCTAGTCTCTATTTACTTATTTGTCCATATCTATACCCTTCCCCATCCCATGACCACTACTGCCTTTGCTCTGATCATCATCATCGTTATGGTCAGCAAATCTCCGGCATTTATAATCCAACTCGGAAAACTTGGGAGAAGGGCAATCTCTACAGCTAACATTAAAGGTCAGGTGGCTGTCTCGGTGGTTTCCTGAAATAGCAGATGACACACTTAAGTGACCTGAAGGCATGGTCTGGACAAGGTGGCCCCTGGAGAGGAAGCCAGGAGGACGGTGGCGTGTCCCAGCTCCAGGCGGCACACCAAGGCCTGGCCCAAGTGTGCAGGATGAAGAAAAAATCCTGTCTCGGTTCTTACTCTCCCTTCTGACTGCTATGCTCTGTCTCTTCTTCCGTGTCCCCATCATGTTCCCTCAGAGGCCAGTGCCAGCAGGTTGACAAAGGCCTCCCGACTGACAGCAGGGCTGTCTCCTAAGCCATTTCAGGCTGAGACCACCAGTTCTTTGTGTGTTCCCTTCCCAGGGAATGTGCCATTGCCCTTGGTCTAGTTGACCCTCCACCTCCGTCTTAGAAGGAACCTCGTGCTTACATTGTGCTCACCTGGATAATCCAGGATACTCCCCCATCTCGAGATCCTTAATTACACCTGCAAAGTCCTTTTTATCAGAGAAGGTAACATATTCACAGGTTTGAGGGATTAGGATGTGGACGTCTTTTGGGGGCCACTAGGCAGCCTACCAAAAGAGAGGCACTGCTTAACCCAAAATAATACACGACTACTGGCAGAATTTCAGGCAATCACATAAGGGAGTCTTGTTGTGTCTTGTATTTGTATTATACAGTGGACATTTCTATTTTAGGACAGAAGGACAGCAGAGCAGGCTTCCTGTGTGGCCCTCTGAGCTTCTACTCTAATAGCTGCCGTGCAGGTGGGACAGCCCCTCCCTGAGTCAGGGCCTCAGGCACGGCTGGGCCCTCGGTGGCCGGCTTGAGCGGACACAGCTGGCACCACTCCTCTCTCATCCCTGGCAGGAGCCTCGGCTGCTCTGTCTTCGCTTTGACTTAACCTTGTGCAGCTGACAGCAATCTCCTGGCACGGGGAGCAGGGCCAGCTGACGGGCTGCTAGAGGCTCCTCTCAGCCCTGACCCTTCCACTCTGGGCATGGAAGAAGGGGACACACTCTCAGGTCACAGCTGGCCTCTGATGATTACCTGGAGAAGTCAGGAGCCCCTTCCCTGTCTGGGACCCTCCTCCTCTCTCAGCCTCCCCCAACCCCAGTCTGATCTCCAGCTGCCTTGTCCTGTCCTCTCTGGAGATTGAAGAATTCCTTTGTTGACCTCTGCAGAGAAACCTTTGCCTTCTTTTTCTTTCGAGACAGGGTGTTGCTCTGTTGCCCAGGCTGGAACACCGTGGCTCCATCGTAGCTCACAGCAACCTCAAACTCCTGGGCTCAAGTGATCCTCCTGCCTCAGCCTCCTGAGTAGCTGGGACTACAGGCGTATGCCACCACACTCAGCTAATTTTTAAAAAAATTTTTTTTTTTTTTTTTTTGAGACAGAGTCTCGCTTTGTTGCCCGGGCTAGAGTGAGTGCCATGGCGTCAGCCTAGCTCACAGCAACCTCAAACGTCTGGGCTGAAGCAATCCTTCTGCCTCAGCCTCCCGAGTAGCTGGGACTACAGGCATGCACCACGAGGCCCGGCTAATTTTTTTCTATATATATTTTTAGTTGTTCAGATCATTTCTTTCTATTTTTCAGTAGAGACGGGGTCTCGCTCTTGCTCAGGCTGGTCTCGAACTCCTGACCTTGAGCGATCCGCCTGCCTCAGCCTCCCAGAGTGCTAGGATTACAGGTGTGAGCCACCGCGCCCGGCCTAAAAAAAATTTTTTTTAGAGACAGGATCTTGCTATGTTGCTCAGGCTGGTCTCGAGCTCCTGGCCTCAAGCGATCCTCCTGCCTCATCCTCCCACAGTGCTAGGATTATAGGCATGAGCCACTGCACCCGGCCCCATTGCCTTCTAAAAGAGGACTTGGGGAGAAGGCAATGCCCACTTCAGAACAATGGCTCATAAGCGACAGGGTTTCAGGCACAGCAAAAGCTGGTGAAGGGAAGCGGTGACCATCCGTTGCCTCTGCGTCAGACCCACTGAGAGGAGGACTTGGGGCTTCAGGGAGCTCAGGGAAGAATCTTTCCAAATGAGGGCTTGGGGAAGGCTTCCAGAGCCCCTCTTTGGTACAGGACCTCCTGGTGCAGCTCTCCTGCCCCGTCTCGATCCCCAGGGCCAGGCCCTTGTTCCCAGAAAATCTCAAACAACCAGGACTCTCCCAGAAACTCCCTCTCTGTCACACACAGTCTTCGGTGGGAGTGAAACCCTGCCACAGGCACTATGTGGAGGAAGTTTGAGGTATGTGTGTCTACATATTGGGGACAACGGTGATCCTGAGCAGGGCAAAAACTGGTCACTTAGCTCTACTCAAGGGCAGTGCCCATGCAACCACCAAGTCCTTTGTTAAGCACCTACTCAGCCTGCGCTGGTCCCGCTGAGAAGACGCTGCCCCGAGTTCCAGGTGCTGCAGCCCAGTTGATGAGCCAAAACTACCACCAAAGAGCCATTCGTTTGCTGCTTCTGTCGCCCTGCAAAGCTTTATTGCACCCTAGCAGTGGGGAAGGTGGGATGGAGCACAGGGAACGCCTCCGCCCTGGAGGGAGCTGAGAGCAGGTCGGTGCCCGTGCCGGGGACGGGGTGGAGGCGGAGGGACAGGCAGGCTTTGGCCCAGTGAGGGCCTCTGGAGGTTGTGCTCTGCAACACCCCCAGGGAATGGGGTCCTAGCGGGCACCCTGCGAGCTCCACACCCAGCCCAGTGGTGGGGCACCCACCCCCAGCCCAGCTTCGCACTCCCCTGGTGGGTGGCCCTCCCTCCTGCCCGTTCTCCTCCTGAACCTGACCTTATAAGGCCACCCACTCAGGAGACGTGCGCTCTGTGTCCTCTGGGTAGCTGCCCACACGACGTCATCTGCTGTTTTACAGCTCGAGATTTTTAACCTATGATTTTATTTTGTCGTTAAGAAAATATTTTCAGGTTGAGCAGAGACATTAACTGGGTACCAGACGAGGACAGAAGGATGGAAGCCAGGGGGCTGGGGACAGCCCCAAGGCACGGCTTAACCACAGGTTCCAAACGCCCGCAGCAGCCAAACAATTTCAAGAACTTCAGCAGGCCCTGGGCTGCCCATTTCCCCTTATTCTCAAGTGACACCCTGTGTCCTTGTTCTTAGGGGAATTGCCCCTCCCCCTGCTGTGGGCCATCTTAGAGTGTTGTTCGTCAAAGTGCCTTGTCCTCTCCTGGCACATGTCACCCACACAGGGTCAGTCCGACTCAGGCCTGGAACCCTGGAGTCTTGAGCACACTCATTCTGCTGTGGCCTCAGTGGGACTGTGAACAGCTCCTGCCGCTGGGGCCCCTCGCAGCTGCTCAGCCCCTGTCCCTTTCCAGCCAGGTGCTCTGACCTTCCCAAAGGCCTTCCAGTAAGATCCCGCTCTCCTGAACTTAGCCAAGGGAGGTTTCCCTCGCTGACAGCCAAGGCACAGGCACCCTGCTGGATGCTCTGAGAGCAGAGCAGAGGCAGCGGCCAAATGGGTCAGAGTGTGTCCTGACTCCCTGCAAACCCAGAGAGAGGCCTAAGACTGTAAACCTGGATGAGGGACAGTTGCCCCCCACAGGCTGCCAGCAGGAGGTCTGAACCTGGCTTGTCTCTCTGCCCCCACACTTGGCACAGCCTGTGGTCAGAGGAGGTGCTCAGAGGCATTTGCTGGCTGAAGAATCAGGAAAGGACGGAAGGAAGGCGGGAGGGAGACCCAGGAGAGTTAGCCCTGAGGCGGACCCGTGCTGAAAGGGAACTGCCTTCCACAGGTTTCTCCGGATTCTCAGGCAAAGACCTGCCGGAAAGTATTGAGGGAAGCTCTAGGTACTTGGCATGACACTATTAGGGAGGTAATGTCGGGGCACAAAGACAGCCCCCCAATCCTTAGTAACCAGCCCCTCAGAGCCTGGAAGGACCATGGGGCTGGGCCTGGAGTTAATCTGCACAGGCCCCTAGTGCCCAAGGAAGAGAGGTGCCGGCCGGCTCATGACCCCTGTGACATGCTCCTTCCATATGTCATGGGAGACAGGCATGGGTCGCCGTCCCTGAGCAGGCCAGAAGCAGTGGCCACACTGTGGGGACCAGGCTGAGCTCTGGGGAGAGGAGCAGGTGCTGCTGGCCAAGGACACCACCACCCCTGCATCTGTGAGGAGGAGCTTTGCTTTGTCACCCCAACCCCGGGCCATGTGCAGCCAGGTGGCCAATGAGATGGCCTACAGGCAGACCAGAGGTGTTTGGGGGCTTCGAGGTAGGAGGTTGAAACTAAGAGAAGCATCTTGAGCTCCCCAGGAGTTCAGGGACCTCAGTTACAGGGCTGAGGCCCAAGGGTCGTAGGGATGACACTCTCTCCACATGTGGATCTGTGGTGGGAGGGCCATCTGCACAGGCCAGGGAGGACTCACACGCCTGCCCCTCCTCCCTCCACCAGAGAGAGCACTGTCCCATATCCCTAAGGCAGTAAGGGGCCAGGGGTTATATTCTAGAGACAAAGCTCTAATTAGGAGGAATGGTGGGACATGCTTTCAAGGCCAAAAGCTCCTCTTTGGGGCTCCCACACACACCACATAGTCATTAATTGCCTTCTCCGTCTGAAGCCAGACCTATGCTATTGCCAAGGTAATCCACTCACCTGAGGGAAGGGAGCTCTCTGGCTTACGGACACTTACTGTGGGCCAGGCACTGTTCTAGGCCTTTCTGTGCACGACCTCGCTTACCCTCCCAGCAGCCTGTGAGTTTAGGTACTGATGTTGTCCACCGACAGATGCCCACCTGGGACTCAGAGAGGTTAAACAACTGCCCAAGATCACGCAGACAGAAAGTACTAGAACTGAATTAGAATCCAGAAAGTCTGAGCTAGCAGCTGGAGCATCCCTCCCACTACACCAGCTCCCCTCTCAACGAGCCTGCACACACGTCCCCTCACCTGACCCCACAGCCAGTGTATGCACTGACACATCTGCAATGACAGATGCAAATGTGGGCTCAGAGCGGTGAGACAACCAGCTGACGTCACCCAGCAAACGGATGGCAGGGCTGGGCCTGGAGCAAGGGTCTCCAAGGTACCCCCGTGGATAAGCCTGGTAACGGGCAGGTCTGGCCAGGGCAGTAGAGCCAGGTCCTGCCTGGCCCCACGTGGGGGTGGCAGCAGATCTGTGCACCCTGGAGCTCATGCATCTGGTCCCGTTTCCGTTCCCAGCCACTCCTCAGAGACCTTCTGAAGGCCGATCTTTTTCCCTCAAATTCAAGTTGCTTGAGAGGCAAAGCCCCTGCTCTGGTCACTGAGTCACCTCCCCTACCCGTAAGACATTCTTCTGGTTCCCATCACTGTGTACTCAGGCCAAGGCACTGAGACGGACGTTTTCCAGTGTCCTTTCCTGTGCCCGAGCCAAGCCACGCAGTGCCGGATGCCCAGAGAGCTGAGGGTCAGAGGGGACAGGGCGCATATCCAGCATGGTCTTGGCAGGAGGAGATGGCACACTCCGATCAGGTCATCAGAGGAGAGCTGAGGAAAGAAACTGTTTACACAAGGGGGAGGGCCCCCACGGGGACAGTGCCAGGCTGGTGACCCTGGGCTCTCACCGCTCCTAGGCCTGAGGGGGAAGGAAGGGGGCAGCCACCACGACCTGGAGACCCAGACGGCTGCACGGAAAGGGCCACCTGGCAGGAGCTGGGACTCAGGTCAGTGAAGGAAAAAAGGTCAGCACAAGACGACCCCGCAGGGAGGGAGCCGGGAAATAAGTCCCCTGACCTCACACTGCTCTCACCTCCCATCTTCTGCTGGGGCCCGAGCAGAGCGCAGTCATGGGAGCCAGTGATGTCGCCCGAGCAGGCAGCCTCGAGGCACAAGCAGGAGGAGGAGCAAGAGCCGATCTGGAGGGACAAACAGGAGGCGGGCAGCACAGGGCTGGATGGGGGCCTCGGTATCCGACACAAGCAGCGTCTCCGTCACACTCCCCTGCTCAGACACTCGCGGTGGCGCCCACTTCCTGCAGCATGAAGCCCAAGCGCCCCTGCCTGGCACCCCAGGCCCTTCACACTCAGACGCCCGCGTCTCCGGCCCCACAACTGCAGGCGCTTCCCAGAACCTGCCCGCCGGCTCGGCGTGAAGAAGCATCACCATCGCCACCGCCATTCCATAAAGAAACCAAGCTGGTCCCAGATCACACAGCCGGGAAGCGATGGCACTGGAGCATGAAGCCAGGTCCCCCGATGCCTAAGCCCAGGCTTAGCCACCGTGCCATCCCGCCCCTCTGGGAGATAAGCACAGACTGCGGGAACAGAGTCCCTTCAGCGGACCTGTGCCTGCCCCACAACAGGGGTCTGTTACAGACGGAGGGAAGCAGTGAGGAGGGCGAGGACTGCGTATGCTGGCCTGTGAGTCTCATCGCACCGATGACAGCCCTCCGGGCTAGGAGCTGTCATCTCCGGTTAGTTGAGACACCTTAATTTCAGAAAGGTTAAGGATTTTACCTTACCCACACTCAAACAGCAGTCCCCGTCAGAGAGGGGGCTTGACTCTGAAACCAGCCAGCTGGCGGCTGGCAAGCAGGACTGCCCTCTGCGGAGTGGTGCCTACGAGACCCTCAGGCCCCTGTTTCCACCCCGATCCAGTGCAGTTTCCCTTGGAGCACCTGAAATGCCCTCTGCTAAGCAGGACTTTGGGGTTAGGAAGGTCTTTGTAAGACTCCAGTTAGAATGAAAATGTTACCTGGAAAGAGAAGCATATTGGGCAATGGCTTCCAGCCTCCCTTAGCGTTGGCAAGTGAGTGTGTGTGTGTGTGTGTGTGTGTATGCGCACGCACGTGCGCACATGCATGCAAGCACACCCATATCAGATTTAAGGGCACAGGTGCCCCAATACCACAGAGAGAAACTCCTTTGTTTCTATCTGTTGAATCAAAGTCAAGCACTGAAAGAACGGGACGCAAGAGGGGTGAGATTTACGGGAAAGGATGGAGGTCTGGGGTGAGGGAGGGCAGGCCTGATGGGTCAGTGTGGAGCGCCTCCCTCGTGGTGTCCTGGCAGGCAGCACAAGAGATCAGCGTGTCACGATGGGAGGATTCTAGAGAAGCAAGTTTTTAGCTTGGGCAGGCCGCCACATTGCTGCATGGCTCCAGGCAGGTTGCTTGGCCCCCTCGACCTTACGTTGCTCCCCTGTGCAAAGAGAGGGATTGGACTAGATGCTTATACCCTGCTCCCAGACGCCATGCCCAGCAAAAGGACCCCTTCACTTTTGTTAGTTGCTGAGACACCAGAGAGAGGGGCTCCCCCTTTTCATGCTTCCCCACTCTAGCTGGGGCAGAATCATGAGGGCCACAGGGGACACGGCTGGGATGAGACTTCCTCCACCGGGGTCCCCTCCCGTGCCCATCGGCCATGCTCAGGGGCAGCCTGTCTTTCGACAGCTGTGTCTCCCACTAGCACAGTTAATTTGCTGCCGTTCCCGGGAAGTGACAGCAACTTGAAGCAAAGCAATTAGGATGAAAAAGAGGCCCAGCTGCTTAGGGCCAAAGGAAAATAAACAGAGCAGCCCTGTGTGTATTCCACGGCCAAGAGGAGCAATTCCTCACAGGATGATTAGTGTTTCCAATCCCAGCCTCTTCCCTTCCCTTGAAGGAAGAGAAGTGACCCACAAGTGGCTGCTGTTCCCAGAGCCTGCTCTACCCAGGGTGGACTTGCAGCTCATCACCGCCCCAGAAGAGTCTTCCCTGGCCACCTGCCCAACCCCCACAGCCCTGCCGAAAATGATACCCCTCTCCTCTGAAATCTGAGGGCCTTTCTCTGTACCTCTCCTATGGGATTTCCCTTGATTGACTGATCGATTGATTGATTCGTTTTTTTTTCAACAGACATCCATTAAGCACCATTCATTCATTCATTCATTTGACAAATCTTTCTTAAATCTCTACTATGTTCTAGTCACTGTTCTGGGTCCTGGTGATACAGCAGTAAACGAAACAGACAAAAATCTCTGTCCTCATGGAGCTCGAATTTTAGGAGGAGGAAACAGACAATGAACCAGTGAAAACGTAGCATGGAAGATGATGTTGAAACTATGGAGGAAAATAACACGGCTAAAGGGAGTGGGGTATGCAGAGAGGGGAGGTAGATTTTAAGCAGGAAGGTCAGGAAAAGCCTCAGCATGAAGGCGACATCTGAGCAAAGACCTGTATGAGGCAGGGGGGTAGCCAGGCGGCCCAGCGAGGGCAGCAGGCCAGGCAGAAGGACACCGTCTGCAGACCCTGAGCTGCGAGAACCTGTTGTGTCTGAGGAAGAGCAATGAGGCCAGAGGGAGAGTGAGAGCAGATGGATCAGGGAGGCAACGGGACGGGAGATTCCAAAGGACCCTGGCTTTCACTGGAGTAGATGAGGAGCCCCCAAGGGTTCCGAGGAGCAGTAACACGACTGAGTGGAGTTTCATCAGGATGGCTCCGGCTGCCATGGGAACACACTGACGGGAGGCACGGACGGAAGCAGGCCCTGGCGGAGTGTGGGAAGGACTAACTTCTCCAGCCTTGTCCGGCAGGCTCTGTAAACAAAACAGCATAATCCCGGGGGAGGAAACCCTGGGCGCAGGGCATCCGGAGTCAGGGTCAAGGAGAATGTGTGTGGAAGACTGAAGAGAGCTCTAGCAGGTTGGGCTGCAGGGCTGCCAAGGTTCCAGGAAACGCTCCCTGCTGTTTTAAGCTGGGTATCTCTCTCTGAAGGACAGACTCCTCCGAGTGGCCTCTGCACTGGACAGAGATTTCAAATCCTGCCTTCTGAGCTCAGTAACCCCAGGTGTCTCTGAAATTTGAACACCTGAACCTGGTTTGTGCCCCCAAACACCTTCACACAGTGGACAAATATTAAGTGCCAGGATATGAGAAGCCGAGAGCATCCTGAGTCCTGGGTTCAAGACCCTGCTCTTTCATTTAACTGGCCATCTGACTTTGGGTGAGTCATTTTGGCTTTCTGCTGGTTTCTTTGCTTGCAAACCAGGCATGGTAACCATCTCTGCCGAGGGTGGTGGGCAGTGAAGACGCACACTGGCTGTGGGTGGACTAGGAACCCTAACAGGCCCTTAGGCTAGGGGAGAAGGTGGGCTGGGTTCTGAAAGCCTCCCCCACACTCCCAGAGAGAGAGGGAGTCATCTGTGGAAGTGCAAACACGCCCTCATCCCCCCCCCAGGGCCTAAACCAGTTGTCAACACCCTTGTGAAGCGGCCCAGCTATATCCTAAGGCGAGAGAACCCAGCACAGTTAACTTTCCTACAGAGAGAGGAGCAAGGGCTGGGTCCATGGGAGCAAATGACCCTCAAAAAGAGGTGGGGGTGCAGAGAAGAGGAAAAAGGAGGGGAGTGTCAAGGAGACTATCAGCAACACCCTGTCCATCTCAGAAGGTCAGCCAAGCAGAAAACAAGCACACGTCCCTTCCTAGCTGTGCCTCTTCCAATCACAGCTCTTTGGTTTCATCTTCCTTCAAGAGGGGTAGTAGGGGTGTTGCCGAATTGTCTACCACTTAAAATCCTTAACAGCACAAATAAGTCAACTGTGGGAAAGCTGTGAACACTGCTATTATGCACAAAAGGCATCTCAGAAAGGGCTTCATCTGGATGAACAACCAAACACCAGGAGCCAGGAGGCCCCGTCGCAGCAGCCCCAAGTGCAGCCAAACACAAAGTTCTGTGGGTTTCGAGAGCCTGTCAGCAGACGCGTCTCCGCACTGCAAGTCTCAGGTTTTCAGCATTGGATAGGAGCATAAGCAAGGAGGAAAATGCTCTGCTGTTATGAAAAATTATCCATAACTTGGAAGTACGGGAAAAGGAGGACTGCATGCCCTTTCAATGTCACGTTGGGATAGGGCTGAACAGTAAAGGGTTATCTAATTCTCAAGGGGACTGTATGTTTGTTTTACAGTTTACTATTGATTAAGACCCAGGCTTTCTGAAGTCACATGCTAACTTGTAGGTGTATGCACAACTGTGTACGCCCATGTATGTAAAGATGAAAGGGAATTCTGCCCAGTAGAGAACCACAAAAAGTACGGCTTTATTGCCCCATAAGACATTAACCATCTTGCTCTTTGACATAGCAAACATATTTCAGAATGTCTTTTCCAACTAAATATACAAACCTCTGTCTCTGAAATGCTCTTTTCAACCAGCTTTGCCATTCTATGATTTTCTTATTACAAGTAAATCTCTGACACGTAATAAAAATTATAGTTTGATGGAACCACAAGTGAGGGACTCTCCCATGCCATGTGGCTTTGGGCAGTCATTCAGCTTCTGAACTTCATGTATCTCATCTGCCACAGGGTGAGGGCACCCAACTCCCAGGCCCGAGGTAGGTGCAGAGGGGGAAGGTGTATGTGAAACTACTTTGCACATCATTCACGGGATGCAAAAGTCAGGGTTTACTGCTGTGACTCATCAGACTACGCTACTCCGGGGCTGGAACGTCCCAGGCTTCTGAAGGCAGCATTTTCCAGATTTGGGACACAGGTTAGGAGTAGGGGCAGCTAGGGGCAGCCCTGACACTAGCCTCCACGCTGAGCGGGTGCCATGCTGATGCTGCTTTTTCCACTTCTGATGAGGCCAGGATTTCCCATGGGCCTCAGGTCCTGGAGGATGGAGACCATTCAGGACCACTCAGAGAAGTCTGCTAGAAAGCTGGGCAGGCATCAACCCAGAAGCCAGAGCTGGGTATTCTAGAGGGACAAGAGTCCTCATCTAACAAGAGAGGTCAGCACCAGATCCCTAACTAGTGGCCTCTATCACTTGGGTTCTCTCAAGACGTCATCATTTTACTCTGCAGGTGGGGAAACGCCCAGCTAACAGCTTGGGATCTCTGCCCTTACCATCCGCACATGTGCATGGCTGTGCACACAGGGATGCTACAGCCAGAGGGCAGGAAAGTGAAGAGCTGGACCAGCCAGTTCTAAAGAGGAGGTTGGTATAGAGCCAACAGACAGGAAGAGAAAAGGTACTCCAGGCCCAGGGGGATGGCAGGAGCAGAGGCTAGGATGAGAGGGTGAACCTATAGAATGTGGAGGAGGGGATACAAGTGAGGAAGATGAGGCAAGACTGGGCTGGTGCCTTGAGTGACCTGAAGTCATACAGATTAACAGTCCACTACCCCTGTGGTGGGGCAAAAAGCGGATGGGCAAGGTGCTTACACCTGGATGTTCTCCTGAGGCTCCCTATCCCCAAAAGAGGATGTGGGGAATCCCTTTTCTCCCCCACAGGTTCGGCTCAGTTATCTGCTACAAGTGCACCCAGCCTCACTCCCTCCCCAGACACCTCCAACTACAGCTGCTCGGCCCTCAAGACTGGGCTCACAGAGACCCTTCCCACTAGCCTTCCCCATCTCTCCTCTTCTGAGCTCAGTCTCCACGGTCCGAACCTCCCCTTTCAGCAGCTGATTGTACCCTGCCTGTCTCTTCCATATAGTCTGTATACGCTCCTTCTTCCTGGGGTTGTGTATTTTTCCTGTTTTCCCTTTGCCCTTACTTCTTCAGTACTGTCTTTTACCATATTGTGGGTGGGTTTTTAAAAATTCTACATGTTGCCTTCAACTCTCTGTGGATTTACAACTCTTTGTGCATTTACTTACAAGTGTGCGTAAACCTTTTTGTTGTCCTGTAACTGTTAAGATTTTTTTCAGGGCTAGTCTCTAAGCTTTGTGGACCCCTGTCTGACGACTAAAGCTCTCATTAGGCCTAGCACTGTGTTGGGCACACAGTAAGTACCTAATTCTTGCCTGATCGGCAGTTTGATTAATATCACTTAACCTACTCCTAGCCATACTCGATTACTGACCCATTACATGCAAGTCTGGATCACTCAAATCCTAACATCTCCCCTCTCCCAGCCCTTTGCACTGACATGGTGACCCACCAGCTCTCAGCAGAGTCCGAGTGATTTGAAGGCTCAGAGCCTGGCGTGGTCATTGCTCCCTGAGGTTCCTGGACATGGCTACACCACCAGAAGGCACCAGACCTGGGCATGTCAACAAAAAGTAGTTCCCAGAAGCTCCTAAGGCCAGCCTCACACACTCAGCCTGGCTCAGGGAAGACTCGGGGCGTCTCCTCCTAAAGCCAGCCCAGGGGTCACAGTTCTGGCAACGGTGAGGCCACAGGCCCTGGAGTGCCAGGTGGCAGCCTGAGGAGAAAGGTCTGCAAGGATCCAGGCCGTGGGAAGCCGACTTTCTCCCTAAGCAGTCGCCAGGTGCCGCCCTCAATGGCGTAGAGCAGTGTGAACATGCGGTTGACCGTATAGACGGTGTCGCCGCGTACCACGGCCGTGAAGAGCGCTCCCTTGCTGTTGACGAACTGGCCAGGCAGCGCCGTCCACTGACCTGTGGTGAGGTTGAGGCAGTCGATGGCACAGTGCAGGAAGTCGTCAGAAGGTCCGTTTCTCACCACGTAGAGACTGTCGCGGTGGGCCACCATGCAGTGGCCGTAGCTCTGCGGACGCCGCAGCTCAGCCACCGGCAGCCAAAAGTCACCGCGCGCCACGTACTCCACCACGGAAGTGGTGTCTGCCGGCCGCCACAGGCACACGAAGAGGCGACCACACGCATGGGCGCAGGGCGGACCGGCGGCCGGCTGCGGCAGGTCGGCCACGAAACTCCAGCAGCCCGCGGCTGGGTCGTAGCGCTCCACGGAGCTTATGGGCACCCTCTGGAACTCGCCGCCGATGGCGTAGAGGCAGCCGTCGAAGCCCGCCAGCGCCGTGTCGTAGCGCGGCTGGTGTGGGCTGGGGAACTCGCGCCACGTGCCGCCGTCGGGGTCGTAGCAGAAGCCCAGCTCCACCACCTCCTTGTTGGCGCCACGCACGCCGCCCACGATGTAGAGCTTGTTGCCCAGCGTGGCCACGCCTGCCAGCAGCGTACTGGCCTCCAGGGGCAGCGGGGCCAGCGTGCGCCACGCGTCCTCCTCCTCGTCCAGGTAGCACATCGTGCGCGACGCGTCCTCCAGGAAGCCGGGCGCCGGCGCGTGCGTGCTCACGGCCACGTAGCTGCTGGGCCGCTGCGCCGCCACGTAGGCGCGGGCCTCGGGCAGCGCCAGCTCGGCCGCCAGCTCGCGCCCGCCGTCGCGGATGAAGAGCGCGGCGCTGTGGAGCACGTCTCGCAGGCCGAAGGCGGCGGCCGCGTCGCACAGCAACGCGCAGTTGTCCGACGTGAGGCTGTGCTCCAGGAAGCGCGCCAGCGCCGGCGCCTGCAGGAAGGCGGCGCACTCCACTGCCTGCAGCAGCTCCTCTGCAGCCGCCAGCGCCGGCCGCTCGCCGCGCAGCACCTGCAGCGTGGTGCGGAAGCCGCCCGCGCTCAGCACGCCCAGGCGCACCTCCGCCGCGCGCGCCTCCCTCATGCCGGAGCGGAAGAGGCCGCGGAAGAAGCCGCAGTGCTCCACCAGCAGGGCCTGGTCGGCCTGGAAGAGCTGGCCGCCCACCCACACCTGCACCGGCTCCTCCGGGCCCCGCGGCATGGCGAGCCTGAGGGTCGGAGGCCGCGCACTCTGGGGCTGTCCAAGAGCGGAAGAAACTTCCCCGGGGGATATAAATATCTCCCTGGCTAAAGATAGTGCGGCTCATGTGATGTGGTGGCTCGCAGGCTGAATGGCTGCTGGCCCGTAGGGCATCTGGAGACCTGGGTGGTCACTCATTTCCGTAGGAGAAATAGTAATAATAGTGACGATGTACTGAACACCTACTGCATACTGGGCACCGTGAGGGCTGCTTACAAAGATATCCCATTGAACCCGCGCCATACCAGCTGTGCGCCATTGTGCAAGTCCCGTAACTCCCTGACTCTTGGTTTCCTCATGTTCGAAATGGGACACGTTCTGCACAGTATTGGGACAATATCTGTGAAGTGTTCCTAACGAGGCCCAGAGAGTTTAGGTGACTTGTCCAACGTCATTCAGCTGGGAAGAAGCAAGGAAGGTTAATACCCAGCCCACCCCTTGAGCTCAGAGCGGTGGGACAGGTGGGTTGGAAGGAGAGGCGGAGATGGAGCAGATACATTGGGCCAAGCTGCTGACTCGCGGCTAGTCCAATCTCTTTTTGAGACTGAGTTTCTTTCTCTGTAAGATGGAAAGGGTAGCAACTCGATTTGCAGGTGAGCATCCAATATGCTCCTGTGTGTGGGAGTAATTCCCTGACTTGGGATGGGAATGGGAAGCTGATGTCTATTCCCCACTTGCCGGGCTCCTCCGTTGCTAAGTGGCTCCGAGAAAAGGAAAGTGGGGCTGCTGAGGGGATTATATGCTTGTGGATGGGAAGAAGAGCCTCTTGAAATAGTGATAGCTAACACGTTGCACTGTGTGTCAGGCACTGTTGCAAACACTTATATTAACTCCTTGCAACAACCCTGTGAGTACATACTATGGTTCCCCCATTTAATAGATACTATCCATTTGTTACTTACAGCAACACTATGAACTAGATATTATTAATGGCCTCGTTTTGTAGCTGAGGAGACTGAGGCACCAAGAGATTTGTCACATGACCAGAGAATGGTAGACCTAGGACTGGAATGCAGCCAGTCTGACTCTAGAATGTGTGTGCGTACCAGTGTGTTCTGCTGCCTTTCTGTGCTACGGATGCTGGGCAGTCCCCTCATACCAGGAAGTCACAGCTGGAAGGAACTTCAGGCTCATATGGTTCATATGGAGGAGCTGGGGCAGAGAGGGAAAGAGAATTTCCCAGGGTCTCGTAGCTTGGTGCAGACAGCTCCTGGCCTCCTGCTGCCCACCCTGTGGCATTTTTCCCACTGCACAAAACTTTCATAGGTGGCCAGCTAAGACTCTGGGTCCAAAAATGTCAAGTGGAAAGGAGCTTAGCGATTATCTTCTCCTCCCACCTTATTCTATATGGAGGAAATTGAGGCCCAGACCTGTGTAGGATGGTATTCATCCTTTAGGAGATATTCAGCTGCCCCATGGTCACATGTCTTCTTTGGGAGGATGACTGGCCCACAGTGACCAAGCAGGAGGGGGAAAGGGGGAAACTTTCTCCCCCTTAGGACAAACGAATGCATAGACCCTCATGCATACATCTGTAGCCCCAGCACGAATGTGGCTCCCCTGCTAGGAAGCTCCCCCCCAGTTCACTCCATCAGAGTGGGGCTGGGACGTGGGGACCACTTGTGTGAGCTTGGGAAGCCAGAGGCCTGGAGGAGGCAGCCAGAAATATCTCTGATGCTCTGCCCCAGGGACCAGACAGGAAGAGGAGGAGGAAATGGAGGGGGTGGGCAGGGATCCCCATGAATACTATCCCAGGCCCTCTTCTGCCAGCTTCTCTCTTTCCCTGAGGCCAGACATTGGCTGAAAGGGCCAGGAATGGGTCCAGGCAGCAGGCATGACAATCCCCCTCTTGGGGACAAGTGGGCTCTCAGTGCTGGGTCCCAGCTGTCCTTTTTGGTGGCCTTAGTGATACAGAGAGAGGGTACGTGACTGTTCCCATTTCACAGATGAGGAAAGAAAAGCTTAGAGATGAGCTGGGCTTTTCCTTGGTTATGAATGAGGATGTGGGGTGGACTGAATCCTGCCGGCTCCAGCCCTGCTGCCTCCTTTCATCTGCACTAGCCTTGCCTCAGTGCAGAGAAACAGCTGCCTTCTGCTGGGCTCAAATAATGGGCAGGACGGGGGAGGGACTGACCCCTAGGGGGCCAGGGCTGCTGCACAATCCTGGGGCCACAGTTTTCTACGAAATGGCCTGTTCCAAACACCCAGGAACTGGCAGACGCAACCAGATGCAACCATCTCCTGGCCCTCTCCTGAGAGCAGGAGGGGGAGGGCATGCAAACCCCTCCTGGCTGAAGTTTGCTCTCAGCTCCATTGTTCCCCAGCTCCAGCCCTGGCTTGAGTGGGTTGGGGCTCATACACACACCCAGTTTCCACCATCAGCAGCCAGGCAGTGGGGAGGGGGTCACCCACAGTCGGGGGTCAGGTTTCTGAGGCTGGGCTGAGGATCAGCTCTTTGGCCCTGCCCCCAAGGCCCCAGTGGGGTGTTGTCTGCAGCTGGGAAGAGTTTCCTCCTCCCAGACACTGAGTGTCCCTCTGGGATTTGGAAAGGACAAGGAACTATCCTGGCTGTGGGCAGCCCACAGAGTTCCCAGGCCCTGCTCGACCCTGCACCAATCTGCCTCTCCATTTCACATCCCCCACACTGTGCAAGGTTAGGGGTGGGGGCAAGGAAAGGAGTCTGTGTCAGACCCTGAGCCTTTCTAGAGCACAGACCCAGCCTTAATTCATCCCTGTATCCACAATGATTGGCACACAGTAGGGGTCTGTTAAGTGGATTCCTGGACCCTAACCTATGTCTTCTCCATCAGACTGCAATCCCCAGTCTGATGGAGAAGACACAGCCCTGTCCCACGAGAGCCTCCAGTCTGATGAAGGAGACATAACCCTTGCCCTGGGAGGCACCCCCACCCCCACAGTCTGGTGGGGGAGCCCTTACCCTTGCCACCTATGGTGGTGTTTCTGCACATAGGGTGCTGAGTGGCTTGTACTGCCTGGACCTGGAGAAGGAAGAGCACTGGAGATGGGAGTCAAGATTCCTGCCTGGGCTCTGATGCTGGTCCTACTACTGATTTTCAAAAGCTCCCAACCTCTTTAGGCCTCACTTCTTCATCTATAAAGTGAAATTTGAATCTGACTTCCTAGGCTGTTCAATTTTGACATCTGCATTTCTTACTGAACAACCACAGAAGTGGTTATCATGTTGTACCTCCAGAAAAGGCAGCAGTACCACAAAGGGATACCGAAAGCTTAGCTTCGTGTGAAATGGTTCCTGGAGGTGGGTGGCAAAGGTAGGACTTGCCATTGGGAAAACCTCACAGGCCCTACATGTCTAGACCTGTACGTGCTACACTCATTCACTCCAGAGACGTCTATTGAGCACCTGCTGCATGCCCACTGCTGGGCTCAGTGCCACATCCTCTGCATTTTGGGTACCTGAGGGCCTCCTATGAGAGCCTTCATGGGGGTGTGGGGTAAGGAGAGTTGAGCTACTTGCCCTGGCAGAATAACCTCTCTCTTGACCCGAAGTGTCCAAACTTCTAGTCACTGGACAGTCGACTTCTTGGTAGGTGGATAAGAAATGTGTGCTCTTCATGTCCAGTGGGAGTGGAGGGAACTATCATTCGCTTTTACGGGCCATGGGCCAAGCTCTGGGTAGGACACTTTCATGCTATGTCATATAATCCTTAATGTTATTCCTATTTTAGGCTAGGTGCAGTGGCTCACGCCTGTAATCCCAGTACTCTGCGAGGCTGAGGTGGGAGGATTGCTTGAACTCAGGAGTTCAAGGCCAGCCTGACCAAGAGTGAGACCCCATCTCTACTAAGAACAGAAAAATTAGCCAGGCATCGAGGTGTGCGCCTATAGTCCCAGCTACTTAGGAAGCTGAGGCAGGAGGATCGCTTGAGCCCAGGAGTTTGAGGTTGCTGTGAGCTATGATGATGCCACTGCACTCTCCCTGGGGTGACAGAGTGAGACTCTGTCTCCAAAAAAAAATATTATGTGTGTGTGTGTGTGTGTGTGTGTGTGCGTTTAATTCCTATTTTGAAAATGAGGACCTGAGGCGCAGAAGGGAAAGTAGCTTATTCCAGGGTCTGACAGTAAGTGTGCCTGATCCCCAAGGCCTTTCCAGTCCACAGTGGGCACTCCTGGGCGCTGGATAATCAGCCATAGGTGAGGAGACTGAGGATGGGGGAAGGAACGATTGCAGCCATGGGCTGGGCACTGTTTTCCTCCCAAGACTCAGAGGGGGGGCAGACTTTGAGCACTGAGTTGTCACAGCTGAGGGTCTGAGTAGCCAGCTGGCTACCAATCTCTAAACTATTAATAGAACTAGAAGGAAATTAAGGGTCATGTCATTGCATCATGCAAGTCATGATGGAGTCTCTTCTGTAACATCTCCTTGAAATGGTCACCCCCTTGGTTGCTGCCAATGTCGGGAGCTCACTTCCTCCAAAGACAGTCCCCTTCTAACTACAGACAGCTCAGATGATTAGGAAATTCACCTTCACACAGCCAGAATCTGCCTCCTTGCAGCTCCTGGCTGGTCCCAGTTTTAAAGATGAGGAAAGGGAGAATGGACAGAAGTCAAATAACTTCCCCAGCGTCACACAAGCTGGAAAGTAGCAGAACTCAAGTTTATACAGGGTAGGACCTATGCGGGTTCACAGCTTGTCCTCCCTCCAGCAGTCCTCCAGTGAGATTAGTTCTGTTGCCACAGGCCCCATCCGCAACCAGTCTGTCTTCACAGGACTGGGGCCAGCCCATGGTTGTGGCTGGAACTCGGCTCCCGCTTTCTCAACTCCTACAACTCAAAGGAAAACCTTTGGTCATTAGCTGTGGAGCAATTCTGGCCTGAGGGTGTAATCTAAACAAATTCTTCCCCATACCTTAGAGTCTTAATAACAGCTGGTTTACCATGATCTCCCTGAAACACAATTAGGCTGAGTCAATATTCATATCCTATCCGGGAAAATAATTGTCCTTCTTGGTGGAAGAGAAGCTATTGCCTTCCAGCTCTGCCTGGGACCCTGCCTGGGTTTCCATGGTTTCTCTTGTGGGTGGGTGGGTAGAACTAACCATCTGGGAGGAGAGGAAGGAGAAGGGCTGCAAAGAGAGGTCTCTGAGGCCCCCATGCCCTTTCCCACTCTACCTTGAGTGTATTCCAGAAGAGAGGCTTCATAGGGTTCTAGAATGTACTCAGGGCTGATTCCGTCATTCTCTATTAGGCCTG
Source organism: Avahi laniger (assembly GCA_963575035.1). NCBI lineage: Eukaryota > Metazoa > Chordata > Mammalia > Primates > Indriidae > Avahi > Avahi laniger. The sequence goes on along the minus strand of CAUYSK010044789.1, from coordinate 28,924 downwards.
AATCACATCATCGAGTTTTGGATTTATTTTCTCCTTCCGTTAGTATGTATAGATGGGGACACCAAAGCCCAAAGAAGTGAGGTGACTTGCCCAAGGTCACCCAAAGGAAGGAGCTAGCACTAGATCCTAAGTGTCCAGGTTCTCAATGTGGGCCCTTTGTGCTGTCTCCACATTTACCCTGAGTCCCAAGGGTAATGACCAGATGACCCCTGCCAGGCTCACCACCAATCCCAGAATTGCTGTGGGCAAGAGTGGGTGCTAGAACAAATACCCCATTTACACAGCAGGCCACAAACACATGCAACTCATTAGCTTCCACCAGGGAGAAACAGTAATCCAGAATGGATTAGGTTTCTGGAAGCTGAATCTCTATCAGCCATGAAATCTCAGTAAGGAGTTCTCACTCCCCCTTCCCAGGAGCCTGGGTTCTGCAGTGATGTCTCTAGAGTCCCCACACCAAAGGGCAGGACAAAGTGATTGGGGAAGTAGAGCACCAAGGCTGAGCTGGCTGTGACCTAAAGAAAGGAGAGGCACGGAGTTGAACCCTGGAGGCTTCCTGGAGGAGGCGGGAGAGGCCCGCCTTGATAGAACGAAGGGAGGGGTGGATTTTCTTGCTGGCGGGAAGAGAATGAGTAGAGGTTCAGGAAAGTCTGGAAACATCTTCCCCTCTATCCCTCTACCCCCAAGATTCCCTCTCTCTGGTTCTTCCCAGGCGGGTCTGGGGGCGCTCCAGAGGATGAAGGCGCCCGGGTCCTCGAGGCGGAGCAGGGCGCTGGGGGGCGCGGCCGGCTGGAGCTGCCTCCCTGCGCAGGAAGCGGAATGAGCGGGCCGTGGGGGGCTCCTGCAGCCCTTACAAGGAGTTTGGTGGCGTCCGGAGCGGCCCCGCCCGCCAGGCTCCACCGGCTCCTCCTCCCTGCGGAGTCGCAGCCGCTAGGCGCTGGGTACGAGGCCGGCCACGAGTGCCAGGGACACCGCGTCCCGAGTCCCGCTCCCGAGGGCCCCGACGGGAGGGCGCGCTGCTCGGGGCCCATCTGCCGAAGACCCGTGTCGCTCTCCACGGCGTCGCCATGTCCTCGGTGTTCGGAAAACCCCGCGCGGGCAGCGGGCCGCAGAGCGCGCCCCTCGAGGTCAACCTGGCCATCCTGGGGCGCCGCGGGGCCGGCAAGTCTGGTGAGCGGCGCGAAGGCAGGGGCGTGGGGGGGGACCGGAGAGACAGGGAGTGGGTGGAGGGAACGCTGTGGACGTGGGGGCAGCTTCTTCCACTGGCTTTGGGGGGCTTCCTTCACGCAGGTAGGCTGGGTAAGACATCGTGATTTTCTTCTTTGCCTCGGTTTCTCTGTTTGCCAGGTTCTCGCTCTCTCTTCCGTCGGCTTTGTTCTCAGCTCCTCCGTCTCTTTCATCTGTCTTCTGTTCCTTGCCTGTCTCTTCCCTTCCTGTGTTCCCACTGTGTCTCTGTCCTCCGTGTCTGCGACCCCTGGTGTCCCCCACCCTCTGTCTCTGCCTCTTGTCTTTCTCTCTGTCTCTCAGTCCCCTACCGGTCTCCCTTGCCACCAGCTCCCCGACCCCTACCCCCATCTCCTCTCCTGGGCAGCAGTCGGTCTTGGTGACGGGCTCCAAAGGGACTGCTGGGCGCTGATCCCCAGCCCAGGGCCCTCTTTGAGCTAATCGCGGCCTTGCTACTACCTGGTTTAGGCTTGGGTGAAGGCGTCCCTTCCACCCCCTATCCACACACCTCACCCTGCCCCCACTGAAGGAAGTTGGTAGAAGTTACTAGCTAACTGGATTTCTCTGGGAAGGGCTACTTCCCACTCCCCACCCTAATTCCCTGGGATTCTGGGACAAACTGTGCATTCTTATCAAATGTGTTTGTTTCAAGCCAGACCCTTCTCTTAACTTTCTGGAAATACTTTGAGCTGTGGTCTCAGGTGCCTGGCACTTGTTCTTGATGATCCAAAATCTTGGGCTTCCATCGAGATAGTTTCTGTCAGCACTGAACTCTGGCAGCTGGAGCCCAGGGGCATGGAGGTGTCACCAGAGAAAAAGGGTCTGCCTCTCCCCTGCCCCCCAGTCCCAGACAGCCGAGGGTGCTGGGGCAGAGGGGCTCCTCCGCTGGCGGGTTTTCTAGTCAATAGCTGCTAGTGATGGCCACCCCTGCTCAGTTAGCCGTGAATTTCCTTCCCCACAGTGTTCTTTGAGACTCGCTGAGCGCCTACTCTCTGATTTTGAAGCCAGCCCTCCTGACTCAGAAAGGGGACTCCACATCTGGTTTTCCTACAGAAATTTGCTTCTTCCCTCTGAAAATCACATTGCTATCTGTAGCTCTGTCACTAGTGCAGTTTAGCCAGTGACTTCATGAATGAAAGAATTTAAATTTTGAAATGTGTATTCCCTGGGTATTAGTCTGCAAAATGACACTGTTAGGAATCCTAGGAAAGAATTTTAAGGATTTTCTTAACAATATTGTATTACTTTTTAAGAATCCAGTATAATATTAATAGTTGGTTGGCCCTTTATGTGGCTAAACTCCAAAGCAAGTCAGAATCCTGTTAATGTGTTCCACTGGGGAGAACTTCGTTCTAGAGTTTTACATAATGCTGAGACACCCATGATGAGTGCGGAGGCCCTAGGGAGAGCCACGACTTGAGCTGTGGAGGACCAGCGCTCAGATCTCACCTGGGCCTCACCTGGAAATCCCTTCCCAGGGATCCCGTGCCCACCATCAATTCTGCTCTTACTCTCTCCAAAGCTGGAATAAATGCTCTTCACTTCAGAGTCTTCGTGGCTTGTCCGGGGTGGGCTCCGTCTCCCTTCAGTTGGCGTCTCAGCAGGCTGACCCCGAGGTAACTGGTTGCAGGGGTCCTGACCCTGTGCTCGGTCTTCGCAAACACCCCTTAGGCTTGCCTCTCATTGCTTTTCTTGCCATTACAAAAAATCCCAGGGCGCAACTAGAGGGACTCAGCTTTTCATATTTCTGGTTTGTTCTGAGTTTCTCAAACCAACTCTTCCGTTCCTCAGCCACATTCCCTGAGAGAGCTGAGCATGGTGTCAGCCAGGGATCACAGAGGTTAGCTGCGGCCTGTCTAAAATGAGAGGGGCTGGCAGCCAGACACAGCGGGGAGCCTGAGCTGACCTCTTTCTGCTTCTTGCAGCCCTGACCGTGAAGTTTCTGACCAAGAGGTTCATCAGCGAATATGACCCCAACTTGGGTAAGAAACCACTCCTTCCTGCACCTCCTGCTGCCTGTGCCCCACCTGGAGTACTCCCCTGGCACCTATCCAGTGGGTGGGCCCTGGCCAGGACTGCACATCTAGGGGTAGAAGGAAGGAGCCACCAGGATGACTCAGCCCATGGGGGAAAATGTTTTAAGTGCCAAAAATATCCCTTTCACAGCCCACCCAGACAACTGGGGCTGATTTGCCCTAAAATATGAGGTGTGAGGGGATTTAAAAAAAAATAAAAATAAAAAAAGCAAATATAACAGGATATCCACATCCAAATAGGTGTCATTCTTCGAGATGATTACTCAGTGTTCTTTTCCAGAAAAGCTGGACAAGACATTTGAGAAATTCTTTTGTGGTGCTGGTTTCTGAACCAATTTTTGAACACACGAGACAACTAGTCCTGTTTTATAGCCGCATCGTGATATTTGGAAAAAGAGATGTTTGTTGTCACAGAGCTGAGTTTGAGTCCTGGCTCTGCCACTTACTGGCTGTGCAGCCTTGAGCCAGTCACCTAACCTCTCTGAGCTAGTTTCCTCATCTGTAAAATGGGCATAAAAATACCTATCTCAGAGAATAGCTATGAGGATTAAAGAAATGACATGTGAAAGATCTAGCACAGTACTTGACCCACAGTAGACACTCAGTGCATATTTGCTTTTCCTTCTTCCTCAGATGGCTTCCTGTACATCCAATTAATTGGATCAGTGTTTCTGAAAATTATTTTTAGTAGCAGGAGCTTTTCCTAAAATTACCTCTTACATGGAACCCTAATATCTAAAACAAATAAAAGCAGAATTTTATTAGAATAAATGTAACTTAAAGCTGACATTTTCCAACACTATGTGCTGTCTGGAAGAATAAAAAAGATAAAAAAAAAAGAAGAAGAAGAAAAAAGAAGAAAATAAAACTCACATTTATACCATTTGTTTATTGTAAACTGTCCACCAAGAACAACAGGGTGTCTGGATGATCTTAGCCTTTTGAAAATGGACATTGCAGTCTAGGATTATTTTCTCCACTCAGAAAAATAGAATAAAGCATTCGTGGGCCCCCCTAGGGCCCTCTGAAGAAACCAGGGTTCTGGGACATGGATCAGAATCCCACCACACTCCCTGCAGCAGGCCCTGATGGAATGCCACTGCCATGCCTGGAAGAAGGAGCACCTTAACCCAGCGGGGGCAGAGTACCGGATCCTCGTGTGGGAGCAGGAGGAGACCCCAGAGTGTCAAATAGAGAAAGCCGAGGGGTTCCCTTGGTTAAGTCAGGGTACAGGGCAGGCGAGACACTGCCAGTCCCTAAGGGGTTTGTCCCTCAGAGCGCTGTACCTTGGTGCTACAGTGGCGGAAAAAGGCCCGTGGAGCTGAGGCCTCTGGGCCGCGGTCACACTGCAGGTCTGAGGGCAGCCCCTTTGGTTAGCAGAGGCCAGCTCCTGAGAGAGGAGGACACAGGGCGCAGCGGTGTGCTGGCCAGGGAGGTGGCCGGGAGGCCAGACCTCGGAATCAGAGACGGGGCAGAGGAGTTGCGGCCGGAGGTGAGGGGGGAGCGCGGCAAGGAAAGGCGCACGGCCCGTGGGGGGATCCCAGCGAAGCACCTCGAAAGATACATTCTGCCCAGTTCAAATGCTGCGTGGTCACACTTATACTAAAAATGATTCCAGTTTAACTCAGCTTCCTGTATTTTTTCGAGCAACCTCCCTCCAGCCTCTCTTCTTCCCTGCCCCCCAATCCATACCCTTACACGGGGTCCCACCGGATGAGCCTATTAGGGTGGTGGTTTGAGCTTCCTGACTGAGTAACTTTGGAGTTCGGACCTGCTGTGGAATGAGGGCTCGGGCTGTCTGGGTGAGGGGCAGCCCTGCCATGGTGAGCGCCCTCGGCCTTGGTCTCAGCCCACACTGAGAGCCCACAAGCTGGAGAGGCGACGGACGCTCCCCTCTCAGACGTTCCAGGGGGCAGTGCCGCTCCTCAGAGGTGCAGCTGGGAAGGGCCTAAACACTCCGGCCACTGCCCCAGTGCTGGTTCCAGCAACAGCGGAGACTGCGGGACCAGAGCTCTTCCTCCTGTGGAGAAAGGGCCGAACGTTCAAGGGGAACGTTTCAGGCAAACGTTGGCAAACAACGCTGTCTGCTGTCCAGGGTCTTCTAAGAACTTGAGCTCATTCAGGGAGCCCCTTGGTGGTGGAGACTCACTCCCATTTCCAGCGTGTAGCGCAGTACTAGGCGCAAGATGGATGCTTTTAACTGTGGGGCTGGCTTCTGGTTTCAGGATTACCCTTTAAGGAAGAGCTCCTGTTACTATCCCCATTTTGTGAAGCCCACCAGAGTACCCTGAGGCAGGACTTGATGATGGACAGACTGGACATCACTGTGACTGGGAAGGGAGCCCCCAACCCTGCCCCAGCCTCTGAGGCCAGTCGCCCCACCTGTCAAGGGGAAGCTGGACAATACGGCCTCCGAGGCTTCTTCCAGCTTGCCCCTCCACGTTCCACGTCCCCAGCTGGTCTCCCCTTGTCCTCTGCTCAGGGGGTGAGGGGCTTCCAATGGGGAGGCAGCCCAGCCTGGAAGACCCGAATTCAAGTTGCTTCTGCCGATAGGATGCTGTGTGGCCTTGGGCGAGTTCCCTCCTTCTCTGGGCCTCAACTTGTCCTCTCACTGCAGTGGAGCTAACAGCAACCTCAAAAGGCTGTCATGCCGCGAGGGCAGCAGGAGATCAAGGTTGGGCTGGAACCTTTTGCTGGGCTGGGCAGGACACTGTGCCTGTTGGGGGAATGCCTAGAAGGGGTGCATGAGGCAGCTTTGGCAGGAAGATAAAGACAAATCTGAACGAGATGTAGGCATCTAGGGGCAGGTCTTCTTGGACCAAATATAGTTAAATATTTGGGGCATAGTTTCCATTAGATTTTTTTGTCTTTGCATAAGAGCAGCTATTTATCCAAGTTCCCAAAGCAGGCTGGGGACAAGAAGCTGTCTGTGATTCATGCTGGATGTTAGTGGACTTGGAGTGGGTCCAGGCCCGGCTTGGCTGCCAGTGGCCCTCAGAGAGAAGTGTTTGACTGTAAATTCAGCCAGGGTTGGGGGGGTGCCCTTCTCACAGTGGATGCTGCCAGGAAGGCAGAGAGCATCTCGGTTCTGCCAAGAGGGGTCGTTTTTAAGGTCACTGGGGGCAGGGGACCCCCGGGAAAAGGTGAGGTGCTCACACTTGGCCAGTGTGGGGGTAGGGAGAATGATTGCCAGTGTGGCAGTGAGGTCCTCTTTGCATGCCTGGCCACTTGCTTGCTGCTTTCTCTAGTTTGAGAGGTCGTGAGAACTAAAATAATAAAAAAGTGACAATTCATGAAATTCAAATGAGGTCCGTAGCTTATAATATGGTACCATGGTACCAATGTCAGTTTCTTGGTTTTGGTCATTGTGCTATGGTCATGTAAGGTGGTAACATTGGGGGGAGCTGGGTGAAGGGTACATAGGAACTCTGTACTATTTTGCAACTTCCATGTGAGTCTAAATTTTTTTCAAAATAAAATAAGAAAAAAATATCTGTGAATGTGAACCTGCCCTGCTAACTTGGAGCACCACGGTCCCCACTGCCATTTACCAGGCATTCTAGTGGCCCAGGCCCCATGACCTGGGGGCCTATCCAGTCCTGACCCACAGAGCCCTGGGAGATAAGACTATTAAGTGAGCTAATGTAGGGACAAGCACTTAGCACAACACCTGGCACAGAGTAAAGGCTTGCAAACGGTTAGCCAGTGTTACCATGGTATTCCCATTTTAAATTGAGAAAATTGCCTCAGAGGGCTGAAGTGACTGAGCCAAGTCACGTAGCTAAAAAGCAGCTGAAGTTGGATTTGATTCCACATCTCCAACTTAAAACTTTTTCATTATTATTGTCTTTTTTAAGAGATAAGCGAGGTCTCTCTCTGTTGCCCAGGCTGAAGTGCAGTGGTGCAATGATACCTGACAGCAGCCTCGAACTCCTGGGCTCAAGCCGTCCTCCTGCCTCAGTCTCCTGACTAGCTGGGACTACAGACATGCGCTGTAACACCTGACTAATTTTTAAGTTTTTGTAGAGATGGGGTCTTGCTATGTTGCGAAAGCTGGTCTCAAACTCCTGGCCCCAAGCAATCCTCCCACCTTGGCCTCCCAAAGTGCTGGGATTACAGGCACGAACCACCCGTGCCTGGCGCCAACTTAAAACTTTTGACTACGCTAGACTCCTCTGCTGTCTTGTTGACAAAGATTACTTGTAAAACCTTCTTGGAATGCTGCCTCCATTGTGTTGTGTGCTTCTCTCTTCCCTCATCTCTTCTCCCAGTGGGGGCAGGAGGGTTGTTATTGGGGGCCTCCTGCAGGCCAGGTACTGTGGTCAGAGGGGAAGAGGGTGGAGAAGCTTGGGGTCTGGGGACGGAGGGGCTGGCAGTGCAGCTCCTGAGCCTGTGCTGCTAACTGGGCCCGTGGGCCACGCACTCCATCCTGCCAGCTTGGCGCACCGGCCCAGAACACAGTCCTGCCCCCAGGCATGTTCTGTGAGTGACTGCTGATGCTCTGAGCCTGGCAGGCCGAGTGGCATCTCCTTGGTGGGAGGTTCTGCCCATGTCTTCCATGTAGGTGAGAACCAAGGACTTTACAGTGGTCCCAGCTCAGCCCGGGACCCAGAGCCGCTCCTGAGGGCCCCCTGAGGCCGCACAAGGGAAGCTCAAACCCAGACCCAGTTCACTGCGTCTGACCTGCTGACCGTCTGTGTTGCAGAGGACATCTACAGCTCCGAGGAGACTGTGGACCACCAGCCTGTCCACCTGAGGGTCATGGACACTGCAGACCTGGTAACATTACCCCCATTTACCCATGGAGAGTTGAGAATCAGTGTAGCGTCCTAAGAAGTCCTGGCCCAGAATGGGGGCCCTCACATGGGAATTTGGATCCCTTTTAAATTACATTTTGCTGTGTGATCCTGAACGAGGCTCTGACCTCTCTCGGCCTGAATCCCTCATTTGCCGCATGAGAAGAGTGAAACAAGCTGAGAGGCCTGAGGGTTGCCGGCACCAGCTCTGCGATCCGTGCAATGGCGCATTCTGCTCACGCACACATGGAGACGGGTGCACGCCTGTGTGAGCCCCTCGCCCAAGCCACCCCCAGCACACACATCTCCCCCCATGTCCTCGCCGCCCCTACCAAGGCTGGATGCCAGTTATTCTCAGAAGCCAAAGGAGCAGCATGAACCTGACCCGAAACCAGTGGCGCCCAGGGACAGCCAGGTCTCTGTAGGGGCCATGGCAGAGTCTTTGGCTCTGTGCCCAAGGGGTCTAGGTCTCCAAGTCTCTGGCTGGGTGGTGGGAGGGAGGTTCACGGGACAATGTCTCCTTTCATGCCAAGCCAAATGCACACTCAAGTGCCCCTTTGAAAAGGACTCTGCTGGGGAACAATGTACAAAGATCCTGGGAGTGGGGAGGTGAGACAGGGCAGCTCAGGTGAGGGCCTTCACCCTGACCCCTTCTGCCCCTGAGGGGGCGTCTCTCCTTCACCCCAGGACACGCCCAGGAACTGTGAGCGCTACCTGAACTGGGCCCACGCCTTTCTGGTGGTGTACAGCGTCGACAGCCGCCAGAGCTTCGAGGGCAGCAGCAGCTACCTGGAGCTGCTCTCCGTGCACGCGAGGGAGACGCAGCGCAGCTACCCTGCCCTGCTGCTGGGCAACAAGCTGGACATGGCCCAGTACAGGTGAGGCGGCCACTGCGGGCCTCATCTTCAGGGATTAGTCAGCTGCTAAGAACAGTGATCCCCTCAAATCTCGGTAAGAAGGATTGTGTTGTAAGGGTCCAGTGGGCATTGGTCTTCCAGTCAGCCAGGGACAGGAAGGGCAGCGCATCTGGGTCACGCAGGGGCTGGACCCTGAAAGTCAAAAGAGGCCACTCCTGCCACCCTCTTGGGTCTCTGTGGTCTCTCTCAGGCTCACCCTTTCTTGCCTGAGTCTATAGGACCGTCCAGTCCCATTCCCAGCAGCTGAGGGGCAATCAGTACCAGTTCCGGTTTGATTGGCCCCTCGGGTCGAGTATCTGCTCTGGTCCAACCAGCTCTGGCCTCCCCCAAGCTCAGCCCCACCCGAACTCACTCCCACACTTGGCCGTGCTGGGGCAGGTTCTCTTAGAAAGGGCTGGACTTGACTCAGAGGTCACAGACTGGGCCAGAGGGCACATTACCACAGAATGCTGTAGCCATAGTTTGCTTGGCCCGCACCGTGTTTTAAAAGACCTGGAATTGGAATGCTTTGAGGTGGGCCATGCTCTCTCCAGCTAACCACAGGCCTCCCCAGGCCCCATGGCTTTCCTCTACCCTCTCCACACACCGAGTTGCCTGCCTGGCCCTGAGGCACTGAGACTGTGCTTCCTGTACTTGACGAGCGATCCTACTGGATTTCTCCAGCACTGACGTTTATCCTGTGTGGCCGGTCTGCCTGCAAGGTACAGCAGCTTCCGCCAGCCTTGCACCCTGGCTGGTCAGTCCTGCTCCCTCAGACCCCAAAGATGCATTGACTGGTGTTTGTTCAGAAGGGTCAGATGGGCAGTGGGAAAAGTGAGGTGTGGGCTCATGAAGGGGGACCATGGTAAGGGGCCTTCCCAGGCAGTCAAGCTCTCAGACCTGGACAAATCACACCTCAGGGAATGAGGAAAGTCATGTGTTTGTAAAGCCACTAAAGGGAGCCTTTCAGGAATAACAGGCCCTGGAAGAGGGGTCAGAAGACTGGATTGTGGAAGTTTGAGGTTGCAGTGAGCTATGATGACACCACTGCACTCTAGCCTGGGCGACAGAGCAAGACCCTGTCTCAAAAAAAAAAAGACTGGATTGCGAACAGGCCAGTTTTCAATACGGGGAAAAACACTAGACCCCAAGCTTTGTCAAAGGGGTTGTCTAAGAATGATTTGGGAGAAAATGGCAAAAAATACGTGGCTGAAATGAAGTAGCATCAGTTCCCTAAGAACAAGTTATGACAACTTATCCCCCTTTCATTCTTTGCTCAAGTCCCAAGGTTAGTAGATTAGGATTCAGTAAGCACAGTAAATCTCACTTTTAGCTTATCATCGGTCATTGTCTCCCATGACTGTCTTGCAGCTAAAAGGATAAAATGTGGGTTAGGGCTATGTTTCCCAAACCCAATGAGATAAAACTCTCATTAGAAGTTTGAGACCAGCCTGAGCAAAATAGCAAGACCCTATCTCTACAAAAAATAAAAAAGTTAGCAGGGTGCGGTGGGGCACTTGTAGTGCTTAGGTTCTCAGGAGGCTGAGGTAGGAGAATCATTTGAGCCCAGGAGTTTGAGGTTGCAGTGAGTTATGATGACACCACTGCACTCTAGCCTAGGTGACAAAGCGAGACCCTGTCTCAAAAAAACAAAACGAACAAAACACACCTCACTAGAATGCAACAAAATAAGAAAAAGGACAGTGTTATATGCCTGTGTCACCAACTCACACGCATACATGCACGCCTGGGGTTCTCGTGTCTGAAAATTCATTATTCAAGCCGCATGATGACAAAGTTGCACATCCAAGCCCATCGTAAAAGCAAATAATACCAAGTATTCTTTCAAAAGGGGTTCCTCGGGAAGCAGCGAGCTTAAGGACAGCACGGCAGCCCTGGCTGGGGAGTGGCCTAGATGCTGTCCGCTGGCCCTTTCTGTCCCAGCCACCCTCTCCCTCTGACACCCACTCCCTGCCTTGGAGCTGTACCCTGGGCAGCCAGCCCCTCCCAGCCCCCTGCTCCTGCCACACCGACCTTGGCTCAGGAACTTTTCCCACCACTGCCCACCCTAGTGTCTCCTCTCATCTCGCGGGCTGTGCCGCCGTCCCCAGAAATGGTGGGTGGCGCAGCTCGGCAGTAGGTCAGGAGGATTCAGCCAGTGGAACCTTGGCCCCAAGACCTCAGGGACCCTGTCTCTTCTCCCTTCTGCACATCTGACCTACTGAAGAACCAGTCTTCTCTTTCCTCCCACCTCAATTCCCATGGCGCTCAGGTCAGAAGCTTCTAGAACCTTCCCAGTTTCAAACCTTCTGTCCTGCCACCACAGGAGGTGGTATAGGACCAAGGTGGCATAGGTGTTCTCCCCCTCTCCTTTTCCCCTTCCTCGCCATGAAATGTTGTCACCCCCTGTGCAGGGAGACAAAACTCCCCACGAGCCCTGAGAGCTCTGCCAACCCACAGGCTTCCCGAGTCACCTCTGTGGTCTAACACCCTTCAGTCCAAACAACTGCTTTTCTCCAGAGCTGATCCCACAAGCCAGGGCTGTGGGTGGCCCATTTCCTACCCCAGAGGAGAGATGGGGCTGGAAATGGCCTTCTTAGTGTCTCACATGGGGGAGCAGCTTCTGTCATCCTCATCCCTAAATTCTGGCTTTGGTGACATCAGCCACCATTTATTAAGCCCTGACTCTGCCAGGTACTGTGCTAAGCACTGGACACAAATTGTCTTGATCTTAACAACCCTGAGAGGCAGATGTCGTCATCCCATGGTACTGATGAGAAAACTGAGACTCAGAGATGAAGACGACCCCAGACCACCCGGCTAGTACGTGGGGGCTGGGTGTAGCAGCTGATCTGCCTAACTTGGAACAGCGTGCGCCTAACTCCCTGCCCCGCCCTGCTTCCTCGCCAGGCAAGTCACCAAGGCAGAGGGTGCGGCTTTGGCAGGCAGATTCGGGTGCTTGTTTTTCGAGGTCTCTGCCTGCCTGGACTTTGAGCACGTGCAGCACGTCTTCCATGAGGCGGTGCGAGAGGTGCGGCGGGAGCTGGAGAAGAGCCCCCTGGCCCGACCCCTCTACATCTCTGAGGAGAGGGCCCCGCCGCACCAGGCCCCGCTCACCGCCCGGCACGGGCTGGCCAGCTGCACCTTCAACACCCTCTCCACCGTCAGCCTGAAGGAGATGCCCACCATAGCCCAGGCTAAGCTGGTCACGGTGAAGTCGTCCCGGGCCCAGAGCAAGCGCAAGGCACCTACCTTGACTCTACTGAAGGGCTTCAAGATCTTCTGAGGCCCCTCTTCAGGAATCCCGGACTTGACGGCTGGGCAGGGCTGCAGGACAAGCGCTGGCTTGTCACCACCGGCCTTTCCCTCTGATGGACCAATAGCCCCCACCCTCTGGTGGACAGCCGACCCTGCCTCCAGCACCAAGCAGTGTCCCTACACTTAATGCACTGTGTGAACTGGAGGGACAAGCCGGGATGCTGCTCCTACTGCCCCCAGGCCTTGTTCTCCATGGTAACCACAGCATCTGTGACCCTGGAAGGAAAACAGCCACCGCGACAACCCGGAGACCTGGGGACAGCCGTAAGCAGGAAGAAATTGCAATGTCTGTCCTGCTGCCATCACTCCTTCTGCTCCAGCTACAGTTGGGCCAGCTGTGGCACTTAATGGACGGTCTGGGTGGAGAGCTCCAAGGAGTGCTGCCACTGCGGAGGCCAGAGAGCAGCCTGCGGCAGTGACAGCCCTGAGGTCCTTGCGCCACCTGGTGGACGGGAAAGGCAAGGCGGCTGCAGGTTTCCAAGGCTGGAGCCTGGCTCTCCGAGCCCCAGGCAACAAACCCCAAGGTTTGCCCAAGGAAAATCTAGTTAAAATAACCCAATGGGACAGCGTGGGCGGGGCAGAGAAGCCCCAGGAAAAGGTATTTCCCTCACTGTGCCTCTCAGTGAGGGCAGAAGGCTGGGCGGGGGCTGAGTTGTGGTTGTCCAGCGTGAAGAGCCTGTAGAGTCCTTTCACCAGCATACAGCGTCCCCTGGTTTTCCCACCGCTAAGGACTCTACCTAGACCCCCGGAACCAGCCGTCTCAAGTTTAACAATAAAGGCTGCAGACCAAAGTTGTTCTCTCCAGTGACAACTACCCAGGGCTCCTGGTAGTGGCAACGCACCCAGTGGGCGCTGGCAGCCAGCCCACTCGCAGATAGGAACACCGCATACCCGTTTGTAGTCTGGTCCGGCAGGACCCAGGACACTCAGCAATGGGTCTGAGAGTTCACAGCCCACTTTTGTAAGATAGAACCTAAAGCATTTGGGACTAATAAAGCAATTTTTTTCATAGATTATTTGAAGGTGTCACCACAGCTTATATCAGAGCACCACGCTCAGACACGGGATCAGAACACTCCTGTGGGGTCCTGCTGTTGGAAAGGGCTCTCAGAGGCAGGCAGTGCAGTCACGCCCGCACTGTTTGCCACCGGCCAGGTATGAAGGAAGTCTTCACAGACCCTTCACAGGTAGGCAGGAGCGGGCTCTGGCAGGTGGGGACTTGAGAAGGGGATTCTGAGCCCAGAATCCTATTCCTTCCCCTCTCAGCAGTCTCAGGAGCTTGGATTGAAATAGTGTCTCTGGCTGGGCACAGTGGCTCACGTCTATAATCCCAGTGCTTTAGGAGGCCAAGGCAGGAAGATCGCGCCTGAGCAACATAGCAACACTTCGTCTCTACTGGCCCACTGGTTGTGGTAGTGTGCACTTAGTCCCAGCTACTCAGGAGGCTGAGGCAGGAGGATCACTTGAGCCCAGGAATTCAAGGTTACACTGAGCTATGATCAGGCCACTGCACTCCAGCCTGGGCAAATAGAGATCTTGTCTCTTAAAAAAAGAAAAGAAAACAGCATCTCTAACCCAGTCTTCAGCCTCATTTTACAAATGGAGAAGCTGAGGGCAGAGGAAATCTGTAGCTACTCAAGAACACATGCTGAGAGTCCTGGCCAGGCTTCCTGACCCACCGACAGGTTTTGCACTTTTGCTCCAAGCCACTTGTATGTGCGTGTGTGTGCGTGTGTACCACTACTATTTGAACAAACTATGCAATTCCAACAGCCCACTTTCAGGAGTATTTTAATAAAATATTTTTTTTTAAATAATAGAATTTTAGTTTGCTTGCAGTTTATTTGTTGTATCTGCTAATTTAAAAAAAAAAAGGCCGCTTGGGAGACTTAAACCGGAGAGATTTCAGGCCATGGAGCTGAGCTCAGATCACATGCCTGGCCTGGGGTGTGCACGCTCTGAACTCTCCCTAGCTCTGAGTTTCTGGTGAGTGTGGAAGGAGAACCAATGCGACATCACTCTCTTTTAACTCATTTTCCACCTTAGCCGTGTTTGGCTTTTCTGAGAGCAAAGTCTTGCTTAGGTTGTTTAGGCTATTTTGTTCCGTGCTTGCAGTGTCATCCAAATGCAGGACTTCTGGAGTTTCTTTTTCTATTGGCTGCATCTTTCGATTTCTGGGAAGAGAGGGAACAGTGTTGATCAGAAAGCCTGAGTGGTTGGGGCAGGACTGGATCTCCCATATGGCTTAGAGTTGGAGGGGAAAACCCTACATGCAGTCTGGGGGCTGCTGGGGGGCAAGCAGCAGTGGTTGGATGTTCCTTTGGCAGAGAGACCCCTTACTCTTGCATGGGTGTCATCTCAGTAAGGAATCCTTACAGCCACTGGTGAGCTCAGCTATTACAGCGACCCCCTTCCCTCACAGGTGAGGAAATGTGGTTCAAAGAGGCCAAAGAAGCACATACCTGGGACATTCACTTAAGTTTCCTGCCTCTGAGTCCTATGTTTTTTTTCACCAAACCACACTGCCTCTGGCTCCAGGATGCTCATCCTACTTAGTGTGTAAGTCCTTGTCCCCACACTCCGTCCCCCACGCTACTGCAGGAAATTCCTATTTTCCCTGCTTCTAGGTGCTTCCTTCTCCAAACCAGCCTACACACAACACCAGTCATGTTTCTAATACCCCACAGTACCCACATCACCCCCACCTTCGCTGGCTCCCACTGCCCACTTCCTCAACCTGACGTTCCTGCCATTAACTCCTGCAAGTCTATCGTCTCTCCAAGTCGGTGTGACTCAAGGTACCCTGAGACTTCCTGATCATGGTGGAAGGACACAGCTGTGGGAAGCTGGCTGTCCAGGGAATCTGCTGGGGCCATAGCGGAGGGCGTCTGCTGCTGTCATGGACAGCCACCTTGTCTCTGAGTTGACCTTGCTGAGGGGGATGCTTCCTGACAGGGTGAGAGAGGTGAGGTCACCTTCTTAATGGCTACCCTCCCCCAGGCCGTGCCTACTTACTGGCCAGAGCCCAGGGGTGATAACCAGGGACAGTTGCTGGGGTATTTTTGTTTTTATAACAGCTTTAGGTTCTCAAAGGACCCTGAAGGCAGTATTTTGCTGGCGCAGAGGGCGGCAAGCCAAGGTTCCTAAATGACCCCTCCCTAGATTTCCCTTTGAGAAGGCAGGAACCCTGCCTTCCAGAGCCCACCCCCTCTTCCGCCCAGATCAGCTCCTCACCGGTTTGCCTGGATGCTCCTTCCCAAGAGGACCATGCTTATCACAAACACGACGGCTGCCAGGGCAAGGATGGAGTAATTCCAAGGAGATGCTGGGGAGAGACAAAGGACAGAGCCTTGAGGAGAGGCCAGGTGCCTCTCAGGCCCCTAATAATTGGGGCTTGAGCTCAGACCCAGCTCACAGCTCTGTGGAGACCCTAGTCAAAGATAAGCCCCTTGCCTCAGAGGACACAGGGGACACACAATCTAACAGGTGGACTTCGGGAAGACACAATCTCCCTCTGGAGAAGCCCTAAGCTAATGGTGGAGACAGGACTGCAGTTAAGTAAGAGTGGGAAAAGGGGGTGAAGGTGGGAGTGGGGGATAGGGTGGGCCAAGATAAACTTCACCAGCTTCAGTTTTGCCAGGGGCCGGCCCTGCGTATGCGAGGAAAAGCAGGAAGGAAGAAAGACAGGGAAGGAGGAAGGCAGGGATGGGGAGGAAGGAGTGGCAGTTAAACTGGATTTACAACTGCCCACAGATAACACGTAACACATAAAGTGGCTGATCTGCATTTGCATACTCACAATTTGTCCACACTACTGAAATGACACAGGGTCCAGCCTCAAGGTTTTTTCATTTGCTGTTCCCTCCGCTAGGAATGTTCTTCCCCCGTATAATCCGCATGACTGATTCCTTCACTTCCCAAAAGTCACCTTCCTGATTATTAAAAAGTCACCTTCTTAGGGAGGCCTTCCTTGACCACCTTACCCACCCTTGCTGCACTCTTCCTATTCTCTTTTCTCTGTTCAGTTTTTCCTCTTATCTCTTATCAACACACCATGCATTTAGTTGTTTAGCTTGTTTATTTTCTGTCTCCTGCACTAGAATGCATGCCCCACAAGGGAGAGAGGTTTGCGTTGTATTTACTACTGGCACTCCTGTGCTGAGAACAGTGCCCAGCGCACAGTAGGAACTTAATAAATAGCTGTGATGACTGGATGGCTGCTTCAATGAGTGACCACTCCCTGAGAGGAGGGTGCGGTTAGGCCAGACCCCTGGGGGTGCTGAGATGCCCAGCCTTTGTTCCTGTCTTGGAGGAAGGTGCCTCCGGAGTGGAGGAGATGACAGTGTCCGGGGGCTTCAGCCAAGCTCTGCTGTGTTGAGAAGCACTCCCACCCTCACCATCAGTCTCCCACCACTTACCATCTTCTACACGAAAAAACCAAAGCATCTCCTCCAGCAGCTCCTGGGGCACCACGGTGCCGGCTGGGGCTCCGGTAGTCCCCTCGCTGTGCGCCATGCCCCTGCTCCCGCTTGGCTGTGCCTCTGGACACCACGTCGTCCTCAGGGCCCTCAGCTCCAGCGGCCCTCCTGGCCTCCTAGCAGACAAGCCCTGCAGGCCTCTGGAAACAACGCAGAGAGCATGACCAGAGAGCCCAGCCCAGTTTGACCTCCTCTCGGTGCCCAAACCCAGGTCTCCTCTGGCCCGCAGGATCAAAATAGCCTGAATCCAGGAGCAGGTGGGGCGCAGAGGGGCAGAAACTATAGGAGTGACTCAAATCTTTATTGAAATCCATCACGTGTGGAGGAGCACTGATCTGGGAGTGAGGACTGAGCCCCTGGCGGGCCGTGGGACCCTTGCAGAGGACATCTCAGGTTTTCATGTGCGCAGTATGCCCAACCCCCGTCCCCCTCCCCCTACTCTCCCTCCCCTCCCCCTCCCCTCCCCTCCCCTCCCCTCCCCCTCCCCCTCCCACACATAGCCCACAGCACGCCTCCGCGTTTCCTTAGCAACTTGTCCCACCCAACGTCCCGAGACTCATGCGGTCGCCAATCACAAGCCTATGTCTCCCCACGTGTCAAAGGCTGGGCCTATCACGTCTCTTTCCTGGGATTCGCTCGCCTGCTACCTTGAGCCGAGAGGAGAGAGAAGTGCGCACAGAGGCATCAGGCGGCTCCTCCTGGGGAGCGTGCCCGCTCCCTAGTCCTGGCTGGTCAGTGTTGCCTCTGTTCCGCAACTCGCTGAGAACTTTTTCTGGACAAGTTTCTGTTGTTTGCAAAGGAAGAAGGAGAACCGATGCTCCCTGGCTAAATCCTTTCCTTAAATTTGAGCCTGTTTCTGCCCCTACAAATAAACCAAACCTCAATGTCAAAACGGTCACAAATTATGACATATTCTTGTACTACGGGTACTATTACTGCTTAATAGAAAATGTTATTGTATCCATATTTTAAAAAACAAAAAGAAATAGTTGAAATTAATTTTGACAACACATTTTTTAAGCCAATATATCCAAAATATTATCATGTCAATGCGTACTCAATATAAAAATCATTGAGGTAGTTCAGAATTTTTGTATCAGATCTTTGACGTTGAGTATAAATTTTACAGGTATTGCATATCCCAATTCCAACTAGCCACATTTCAAGTGCTCAGGGGCCCTGGGTCTTGTGGCTGTTACACTGAACAGCCCAGGCCTCTGCCTCAACCCAGGGCCAAGGTTTGGCAGCTGGTGCTCCTGACTGCTTTGGGCTGTTGGTATGAGGGCTTCAGGCATGAGAGTGGGCCCTGGGCTGACAGCCAGAGAGCTAGTTCTGCCTCTGGTTTACTGTGTTTAGGCAAATTTCTCCCCTCTGGATCACTGGGTCCTCTGACCAACACAAGAGGAAACAATAAAGACAGACAGAAATCAATGAAGTAGAGGGGAAAAGTGGAGAAGATGAATAAAATCAAAAGCCATTTAAAAAATATTAATAAAACACGATTGACCCAAAGAAAGAAGATGCAAAGAAATGAGTTATAAAAACAAAATGACACCAGAGATTTTAGAAATAATAGAAGTGTATTCTGAGTGATAATGCTAATGAACTTGGCAACCTAGATGAAATGGATAGATTCCCAGAAAAACATAAAATACCAAAATTATACAAGGAAGAAGTAAGAAACTTGGAGACTGATAAATAATACAGAAATGATGGTCCAAGAATTCCTCTCCAAAAATAAAGTCCAGGTCTGGATGGCTTTGTGAGTTCTAATAAACTTTCAATAAGTAGTTAATTCTTATTTTAAGCAAGTTATCCCCCAAAATGGATAAAGAGCACAAACTGCGCTGAGCATTTAACATTGATTTCAAAACTAGATGAGGATAAAACAAGGAAAGAAAATGATAGGCCCATTCATTTATGCAAGTAGGTGCAAACATCCTAAAAAAAAAAAAGGGTTAGCTAACCATGTTCAACAATGTATTAATGTATTAAGAAAATAATACATCATTATAAAGTAAGTTTGATGCCAGGAATGAGAGGACACTTTGACATTAGAAACTATATCAATATAATTCACCATATTAGTAGGCTAAAGGAGAAAAATCATACAATTGATATGTATGATTAAAAACTCCGGCTGGGCATGGTGGCTCATGCCTAGCACTCTGGGAGGCCGAGGCGGGTGGATCGTTTGAGCTCAGAAGTTCGAGACCAGTCTGAGCAAGAGCGAGACTCTGTCTCTACTAAATAAATAGAAAGAAATTAGCTGGATAACTAAAAATATATACAGAAAAAATTAGCCAGGCATGGTGGCGCATGCCTGTAGTCCCAGCTACTCAGGAGGCTGAGGCAGGAGGATCGCTTGAGCGCAGGAGTGTGAGGTTGCTGTGAGCTAGGCTGACGCCACTGCACCCACTCTAGCCAGGGCAACAGAGTGAGACTCTGTCTAAAAAAAAAAAAAAAAAAAGAACTCAGTAAACTAGGAGTAGAAGGAAGTTGCTAACACATGGTGAAGGTAGTATATAAAAATCCTACAACAAGCTGGCCGTGGAGGCTTATTCCTGTAATCCCAACTTTTTGAGAGGTTGAGGTGGGAGAGTATTGTTTAAGGCCAGGGGTTTGAGACCAGCCTGGGCAACATAGAAAGAGCCTGTCTCTACAGAAAGTTTTAAAAATCAGCCAGGCATGGTGGCACAGGCCGGTAGTCCCAGCTACTTGAGGGGCTGAGGCAGGAGGATTGCTTAAGCCCAGGAGTCTGAGGTTGCAGTGAGCTATGATGTTGCCACTGCACTGTAGCCTGGGAAATAGAATGAGATCCTGTCACAAATAAATAAATAAATAGCTGTTAGGTTTGTTCCAGGTGGGAACCCAAAAAGTATGTATAGGACAAAATGTGTTTAATGCAAAACTTAGGCTTGTAAAACAATAGCCGCAGGAGTCTGGAGAGTCCCTGACTTTGTAGATCTAACAGACAGCCGCAGCCAGCATTCCTTCCCCCTCCCTCCCCGACAGAGAGGAAGTTTATCCCTCCCTGGCTCTCCTGATAAGAACGAGGCCAGAGCACAAGGATGGATGTGGCTGAGGCAAAGGCATGATAGGAGTTGGTTGTTTGAAGAAGAATTTATTACAAACAGCCGTTCTGCCCACCGTCCTCTGCCACACACGAACTGCACTCAGCAGGAAGCAATTCTTCCCTGCCTGACCACACCAACAATACGGATCAGGAATTTGGCCCAGAAACAAAGAACTGAACAGGGCAGGTGGGAGAGGGTCGGCTATCCCTGTAAAAACCCTCACAAAACCCCCTCCTATGCTGAGTCTCTTTTCGAACTCAGCCCACTCGCACCTGGTGAATAAACCAGCCTTGTTGCTCCCACATAGCCTGTGTGTGAAATCTGTTCTTTGGGTCATTCACCCTTTCAATAGCCAGGCGTGGTGGCATGTGCTTGTAGCCCTGGCTACTTGGGAGGCTGAGCCAGGAGAATCCTTGAGTCCAGGAGTTCATTACAGTGATCTATGATTGGGCCACTGTTGGAGCCCGGGTGACACAGGGAGACTCTGTCTCAAAAAAAAAAAAAAAAAAAGAAAGAAAGAAAAATCCTACAGCAGGAGAGAGGGGAATGAGGAGTTATTGATTAAGGGATACAGTTTGAATTTTACAAGATGAAAAGACTTTCTATAGAGGGATGGTGGTTATGGTTGTACAACAATGTGAAAGCACTGAATACCACTAAGCCATATGCTTAAAAATGGTAAAGGCGGTAAATTTTCTTATGTGTATTTAACTGCAATAAAAATAAATCCTACAGCAAACATTATGTTAAATGGAGAAACTATAGATACACTTCCTTTAAGCTAAGTGACAAGACAACAGTTTTTTGGCCGCATTTGACTGTTATGGTTTAATACGGTCCTGGAGGTACGGGCAAGTGCTATAAGGAAAGAAGAAGTAGGCTGCTTTTTTAAAAGAGATAAAATCCATAATTTGCAGATGACAAGATTATTTACCTAGAAAAATTAACAATTGGAACTAATGAAAGCATTCTTTGAGGTTGCTATATACAAAATCAATAGCATTTCTCATACAAAAATATCCACAAATAGCTAAGTCATCGTTTAGGGGGGAAAAAACAGATGAAGCGGAAAGACTGGCCCTACTAGATGTTGAGACACAGTAATAAAAAATGTGGTTCTGACACATTTACCTAGAAAAACAAACAATTGGAACTAATAGAAGCATTCATCGAGGTTGCTATATACAAGATCAATAGCATTTCTTATATTATTAGTGGACTGGCAATTAAATAAAAATAAGATATCAGGTTGGGCGCAGTGGCTCATGCTTGTAATCCTAGCAATCTGGGAGGCCAAGGCGAAAGGATTGCTTGAGCTCAGGAGTTCGAGACCAGCCTGAGCAAGAGTGAGACTCCGTCTCCACTAAAAACAGAAAAATTAGCCTGTGTCATGGTGCACACCTGTAATCCCAGCTACTCAGGCTGAGGCAGGAGTATCACTTGAGACCAGGAGTTTGAGGCTGCCGTGAGCTAGGCTGACGCCACGGCACTGTAGCCCAGGTGACACAGTGAGACTCTGTCTCAAAAAAAAAAAAAAAAATTTAGAGGCCGGGCGCGGTGGCTCACACTTGTAATCCTAGCTCTCTGGGAGGCCGAGGTGGGCGGATTGTTTGAGCTCAGGAGTTCGAAACCAGCCTGAGCAAGAGCGAGACCCCGCATCTACTAAAATTAGAAAGAAATTAATTGGACAACTAAAAATACATAGAAAAAATTAGCTGGGCACGGTGGCACATGCCTGTAGTCCCAGCTACTTGGGAGGCTGAGGCAGGAGGATCGCTTGAGCCCAGGAGTTTGAGGTTGCTGTGAGCTAGGATGACGCCACGGCACTCTAGCCCGGGCAACACAGTGAGACTCTCTCTCAAAAAAAAAAAAAAAAGTTAGAAAAATAAGATATTATTCACAATAGCATCTAGATTGAATTTAACCAAGAATACAAAATACCTCTATGGAGAAAAATTTAAAACTCTAAGACAAAGAAGTGATCTGAATAAATTATAAAGTTGTCAGTTATCCTCAAATCAATCTAAATTCACTACAATCCCAATCAAAATGGATCTTTTGAGGACCATGATAAACGTATGCTAATATTTATATAGAAAATGAACATCCACAAATAGCTAAGTCAGCCTTCAGGGAGAAAAGAACAGACGAAGATGAGAGACTGGCCCTACCGGATGCTGAGACACAGTAATAAAAAATGTGGTTTTGACATAAGACCACATCACTAGAACAAAGGATTAGAATAGAGATTTGAGAGAGACCTATGTACACATGGAACTTGGTATCCGATAAAGGAGGGAAAGAAGGAGTTGTTTAGTAGATGGAGTAGGGGAAACTGGCTCACTGTACGGAGAAAAGTAAGAGTGGATGCATAGCTAACAAATAGCACGTACAAAGACAGACTTCAGATCAATTAAAGGCCTAAACGTAAGAAGAAAAATAGACAGTGAATAGATGTAGGGTACGACTTCTTAAACAAAACCATAAAAGTTCTTTCAATGGCAACAAAAATTTATGAATTCGAATACATTAAAACTAAGGCTGTCTGTTCATGAACAAAGTAGTAAACACGTTTCTGATTGAGATGAGATTTTTGCAATGCTTAACACCAAGACAGGAATATATCTAGAACATACAAAGAATTCTTGCAAAACAGCAAGAAAAAGATAGGAACTCCAGTAGATAAATAAGCAGTTTACAAAGTAGGAGACCCAAATGGCTAGCAAGCATATGAAGAAATGCTCAAACTCCTTGGTAATCAGAAAAATGAAAAGTTAAACAAAAATGAGACACTACTTGACATCTATTAGTTAGCAGTTTGAAAACTGGATGATGCTGCATGCTGGTGAGGCTCTGGGGCCCTAGTCGTGTGCACTGATAGCGTGTGCACTAGGGCAGCCATCAGGACAGCAAATTACTCAAATGAAGTGTACACACCCCATGACTCAACAGTCCTGCTCCTGAGTGTATCCTAAAGAAATTATCCTTAAGTATCATAATGGGGTCATACCATACTATTTATGAAAATTCAAAATATATGCACACAAAACAACACATTTTACAAGAACACATTTTTTAAAAGGACATACATTAAACGCATTAGGATGGTTGTCTCTTGGGGAGGAGAAAGAGGGGAATAGGAATGTAGATAAAAGTAACTAAAGAAATAAAAACAGAAGGGCTTTGAACAGATCAATCATAAAAACACACCTTGGGGCCGGGCGTGGTGGCTCACGCCTGTAATCCTAGCACTCTGGGAGGCCAAGGCGGGTGGATCACTCAAGATCAGGAGTTCGAGACCAGCCTGAGCAAGAGCGAGACCCGTCTCTACTAAAAAATAGAAAGAAATGATCTGGACAGCTAAAAAAATATATATAGAAAAAATTAGCTGGGCATGGTGGCTCATGCCTGTGATCCCAGCTACTCGGGAGGCTGAGGCAAAGGGATCGCTTGAGCCCAGGAGTTTGAGGTTGCTGTGAGCTAGGCTGACGCCACGGCACTCTAGCCCAGGCAACAAAGTGAGACTCTGTCTCAAAAGAAAAAAAACAAAAAAACACACCTTGGGGGCACTAATAAGAAAAACGAAAGGTAAAGAGAGAACAAGGCATTCTCAAGTCCCCTCTCCTCTAACACTGCCATAGGAACTCAACAACCTGAGCCCAAAATAGCCTTTGGATGCTCAGCCAGGGGCATTCAAAAACAACTGGAACCACACCTGTAATCCCAGCACTTTGGGAGGTTGAGATGGGAGGATCGCTTGAGGTCAGGAGTTTGAGACCAGACTGGGCAACATAATGAGACCCCATCTCTACAAAAAATTTAAAAATTAGCTGTGTATGGTGGTGCGCACCTGTAGTCCCAGCAACTCAGGAAGCTGAAGCAAAAGGCTCACTTGAGGCCCGGAGTTCCATCGAGGCTATGGCGAGCGATGATTGTGCCACTGCACTCCAGCCTGGGCCACAGAGTGAGACCCAGTTTCAAAAACAGAGCAAAACAAAAACTGGATGGCAAACCACCAAACAGAAAACCAGAGTATTAGCAAAAGGACTAGACTGGCATCAGAGTTTTCTCCAGCACTAAATGCTCTGAAAAAAACTAAAGAAACAGCCATAGATTTTAAGGGAAAATATTTTGACATGAATATAGTACTGACTTAAGCTTTTCATATGTGAATGAGTGTCCACGTGTCAAGATGGAGAAGGAAGTCAGGGAGAAATAAAGACCTTTTTTAGACTTTTACAGACTCAGATGCACACTACCTACTTACTCATTTGAGGGAGCTATCTATCTGTCTCTATATCTATTGATCTATCTACAAAATAATGAAAAGACAAAGTCACACGGATGGCTAACAGATGTGATCTTGTGTTCTGGCTCCATTCGATTGTCCAGGGCACAGTGCTAAGAAGGACTGTGACATTCTGTCCAATCTCAGATGTAAGACGTCCCTGTTCCACAGGCATACTCCCCTGTTCCCACACAGGACAGAGTGTGGAGGTCAAGACACCTGCCTCTGGGGAGTGGGATGGGCATTCACCTTGAACACTTCTGTATTGCGCAGTTTCCTGTGAGTACACACTGCCTTTGTGAGAATGATACATGTAATTACATTATTTAATGTGTGTATATATTTGTATGTTTATTTTAAATGTATATTTTCTATGTTTATATGCATTTAAAATATATGTTTATATTTCATTTATATCTTTTCTCAAAATGTATAAATAAAACAATCCAATTTTGGATATTTCATTAATGGTACTAATCAGGTAAGTGCACAAAGATGCATATAGACTGCTGTCCACCGTGGAATGTGTTTTAAATATGTATAATATGGTTATGATACGCATATTCCAGTCAACAAAAAACCAAAATCACAAAATGGATCCAAGTCCAGAACTGAGACCAGCTCTCCCCAACTGTGTTAGCTAACACAGAAATAAGGAACATACTTCTATCAGAGTACTTATTCAGTTTGCTTATAGAGTGAGCATCGTATTACCTCTTTTATTATTAAACTTCATGCTTTATTTGGCTTTCATTAGTTTTTCCATTAGTGTCTTTTTCTGTTCTGGGATCCCACTTAGGACATCGCATTGCATCTAGTTGTCTCATCTCCTTAAGCCCCTCTGGGAGATCCCTGCATTTTAAACTGGGCTTAACCATTTGCCAAAGACCCTGGGCCACCCATCCCCGTGGCAGGTTGAGGACACTCACCCTGGATCCTGGGTCCTGGGGCCTGCCTTGATCTGCTGTTGGGAGCAGCACTGATTTCTGTGTCTTCCTCTTCCTCCTCCTCACAGCGGCACAGGATGGTCTTTGCACCTGTGCCCTCGCAGGCAGTCACAGCTATCAGCTAGGGGGCCGTGCCTACAGAGCCCGTGGCAGCTCGGTCCACCCGGCAGCTCTGCCCTCAGCACACGCCCAGGCCTGGAGCCTTCTCTGCCACTCCGGGGTGACTGACCTCTTGAATGAGTGGCCTCGGAGTGCAAACAGGCTCCACCTGACTTTCACAATCTGAGAGAACCAGGAGCCCAGTGGTTTCCTTCTTACGTGTTGGCCTCAAGTACAGAGAAAATACTCGGATCCTTTGGATGGGCAGGGGAATGTGCTGGAGAGGTCTGTGGCTTCCATCACTGTGGGGGGATATGTGGTATGCCCACTCCGTGCCTCTATTTCCTAATATCATCAATAGTTAACCACGGAGCAGGGAGCCAAAGCTGCCCTTTTATTGCCTGTACTTTCTCATAGCGAAGATCATGGCATCACGTGAGTTCTTCACAAGGAGCTATAAAATAAGACCTTTGGAGGTGAGGGTTAGGGAGGCCGTGTGAGCACCAGTGACCCAGAGAGGAGGAAACAGGCCAGGTTGAGGCACTCCCCCCACCAGGCCAGCCCTATTCAATTTGATAGTCTGTGGACTTTTCCCCTCACTGGCTCTTTGCATCTCAAGCAACTGCTGCTTTTGGCTCAGCAAAGAGTGGGGTTCCCATTTCACAAGTGAAGAAACAGAGGCTGAGTGAGGTTGCACGTCAAGTCAAAGTTCCTCTATGAGTTAAGTAGTGAGCAACGGTGTGGATGGCTGCATGATGCAGAGGAAAAGAGACCAACAGGGAACCCAGGGGCTGCATGGAACTCCAGCTCCTCATCGTTTTGTAATGCCTTCATTCATTCAATAAATATTACTTGAGCATCTGCTGTGTGGATAAATGGTAAACAAGACAGCTGAGGACTCTACTCCTGGAGTTCAAACTCCAGGGGAGATAGACAAGCAACAAAAAAGCAAGCAAAAACATAGTTAATTACAGCTAGTAATAATTTCTACAATTTAAACAACATAATGATATGGAAAGGGATGGGGTGGGGAAGCAATGACTACTGTATTACTATACTAAAAACTGAATAATGAGGGGTTAAGCATGCAAAGATCTGGGACAGCAGGTGCAAAGACACTGAAGAAATAATGAACTTCACGTTTTGGGGAAACACAAAGGAGGCCAAGATAGCTGAAGCATATTGATGAGGGCAGGTGGCGTGGAATGAAGCCAGAAGGGAGACAGTAGCTGATCATGGAGTGCTTTGTAATACAGAGTGAGGAATTTGTATTTTCCCCTTAAAGTGATGAGAAGCCACTGGAAGGTTTTAGGCAGGGAAGCGACGTGATCTGATTGACATTTGTCTAAGATCACTTGGCCTGCTGGGTGGAGGGGAGCAAGAGAGGAGCGGGGAGACCGTTGGGAGGCTGTCACGTGCATCCACACAAGATACACTAGTGGTTTGTACCAAGCTGTGGCAGTGGAGATGGGGAGAAGTGGCAAGTTCAGGGTGCATTCTGGAGAGGAAGGTAGCTGATAGATTTCAAGAGAAAGGAACTCAACACTAACTCTCTTACACACGAAGGAATTTATTGGAAGGGCAGGGTAGAGCTGACCTTTGGGATGGCTGGAACCAGGGGCTGGAAGATCCGCACTGCTTTCTGTCTCCGGCTTTCTCCCTGCTCCTCTCTGGGCATCAGGCTCATTGCCACAGGCTGGCCACCTCCAGGAAGCTGGAGCAGGCTGGAGGAAACCCAGGCTCACACTTTTACAGCTGGAGGAGGGGCAGGAGTTACTTTTCTTGCCCAGGTTTGTAAATTCCTAGAAAAGGATTCTAATTGTCCTGGCCTGGATCCTGTACCCATGTCTTGGATCAATTGGCATGGCTGGGGGGTGGGGGTGAGGTACCGTGGATGGCCAAATCAAATCTCATGCCCACTGGCTAGAACACAGAAGTCTTCTTTTGTCACTTCTGGTCACTACCTCCCACAAAGGCAACCTGACTTTTAATACTATGGTTTTTGCTTATTTTTATACAATATATAAATAGAGTCAATCAATACATGATCTTTTGTGCTGGGCTTGTTTCGCTAACATTATATTTGTGAGATTCATCCATGTTGTGTGCAGTTGTGGTTCATTCATTCTCGTTGATGCACAGTAATTGATTGTGCGACTATGCCACAGTGTTTTATTTGTAGATCATATTTTCTTAAGAAAATTCCAACCCCTCAACTTCCTCTTTCCTCTCTCTGGAACACAGTATGATGGTGTTACCAAACCCAAAAGGGCTCCATTCTAGGTCCATCCTAGTTGCTCACTACACAAAAAGCTAATTACTGGGGCAGTGAGCATAGCCAGGGAAGGAAGAGTTTTATTGTAAATGATGTCAGTCAGGTGACAGAAGATATTTCTGAAATCCATCTCCTCAACTGACTAAGGGTAAGGGCTTTTACAGTGGGTTGTAGAACGCAGGTCAGGTTGTGTGGGGTTCGAAGTCATGGGATGTACAGGTGGTCAGATTCAAGAGTGAGCTATAGGCCAGGTGTGGTGACACATGCCTGTAATCCCAGCACTTTGGGAGGTCGAGGCAGGAGGATTGCTTGAGGCCAGGAGTTTAAGACCAGTTGGTCACCATAGTGAGACTCTGTCTCTACAAAAAAAATTTTTTTTTAAATTAGCTGGGCATGGTGGCACATGCCTGTAGTCCCAAGTACTTGGGAGGCTGAGGTGGGAAGATCGCTTGAACCCAGGAGTTAGAGGTTACGGTGAGTTCTGATTGGGCCACTGCACTCTAGCCAGGGTGACAGAGTGAGACCCTGTCTCCCTAAGGAAAAAAAGAAAAGAAAAGAAAAGAAAAGAAAAGAAAACAAATTATTATCAGGAGAGGCCAGTTGTGTAATGAATGACGAAGCCCAGGTCCTTTAAACTTGGGAGATTTTTCCCTGGGACCAACCAGTTAGCTTCTGCTAAGTAAGGTAAAAAACCAGTATGAAGGAGAACCCTTTTCCTAAAGAATGATGGATGGAGAAGGGTAGACAACACCTGCTGAGCTGTCCAGGGACCTGACCCCTCAGCTGGGGGTTGGGAAGAGACTTGACCCTCAGCTCAGGGTTAAGGGGCCAGGAAGTAGGGTCCTTCCCTGAGCTCCAGGGCCTACAGGTAAGCAGCTTTCTGCTTCCTAACCTCCTGCCTCCACACACTGAAGACATGATGCCTTCTAGGCTGACAGTCAGCAAAGGCTTCAAGGTGGTGGAAATTGCTCTGTCTTTCCAGGTTAGGCTGTTCTGTCCCTTGGAGTGGGCCATCCATTATCAGCTGACACCATGAGGGGTGACAGGCCCTTGGCTAGCCATTTGTTTTCACTCTCATTTTCACCAGCATCACTTACACTTAGGAGCCAGTTTAATAGTTCAGTTTGAACAATAGTTGGTCCAAGTTCCCAGTAGCAGCGCATTATCTTCTCAGTAGAGAAAACTTCAGGGAAAATAAAATGAAATCGGAAAGCGGTGATGTAAGGAAATGATGACATATAGGAGCAGAGATGTAGGTACAAGAATATTCACTGCAATGTTGTTTAAAACAGTTAGAAAAATGTTTGAGCTCAGGAGTTCGAAACCAGCCTGAGCAAGAGCGAGACCCTGTCTCTACTAAAAATAGAAAGAAATTAATCGGCCAACTAAAAATACATAGAAAAAATTAGCCAGGCATTGTGGTGCATGCCTGTAGTCCCAGCTACTTGGGATGCTGAGGCAGAAGGATCACTTGAGCCCAGGAGTTTGAG
>CAUYSK010044787.1:0-24329 GCA_963575035.1 Avahi laniger | reverse complement strand
CTAGGATTACAGGCATGAGCCACTGCGCCCGGCCTGGTAAGCAATTCTTTATAAAACAGTTTATAACAGAAAGACCCTCAGTAACATGTGATGACACCCTGGTGGTTCACAACCTATTTTTAGGTGGACTGATGGTAACTTTTGTTTCCTAATAATAAATATTGAAGTTGCAGAATTAATTTATTTTAAAAAGATTAACTGTATCCAGCAATATATTGATAAAAACAGTAAACATATCAAGAACTGGACAGATCCTTATCTGTCTTAAGCTACTCATGCCACATGCCTGGGACACATGGCCGTATGGGCACATCTTCCTAATTTTCCTACAGGTGATGAGGCAATGAAAGTTTGAGACAAAGTGTCTATGAGATAAAATGACCCTCTGACAAAGGACATGTCCTGTGTTAATTTATTGCTTGGAAAAGACTAATGCAACTATTTTTATTTTGAGGAAGATTTGGCTAAGTGCTCTTTTCATATATGCCATAAGAGAATAACTCTGGTGTCTTTATGCAATGACACTGAATTTATTAAGCAAGAGGTCTCAGAATGGTGATGTGTGAGCTAACTGACTCCTGAAAACTCATTTGGCTCAATCTGCACAATCATTTTTTTTGCACCAGTATTTGAAAACCTGTCTTTCTAGCTTCTCTTAAAATCCTTTGAATGGGGCAAGAGGGAGCCCTCATTCTATGTTCCCATTAGCTAGCCGCATCCTCCACTCTTCACCACGGGCCCCTGCTTCGTTGCAGTGTGTTCATGCACCTCTGCTTTCTAGGTCGGCCCACTAGACTTTGTGGTATACTTGAAAATTCCCTATTGCTTTATAGAAACGCCTCATGTAGTTCTTATGTAAAGGTTTGACATTAGTCTTCTGAAAAGAAATACTGTTCGAATGGATAGCTATTACAAATATTACCCAGGCTATTTAGTCATTATCCTCTAATGCTTGCTTTCTACATATGAAAATCAGGTGTCCTACACTCCACATGCCTAATCCTCTACCCATTAAATTTGAAATTTCAAAGCAGTTTGTTCACACTCATAATTTTATATTACATGACATATTTTTTAAAATGTCTTTCTTAATAATATTATCTTAAAAACCATAATTGTCTTGCATTTTCTTTTAAATTAGACCTCAGTAAAAGAGAAAGTCTTATTTTGAAAGAAGAAACAGTATTCCTGGGATTTATATTAACAGCGTTACAAATATGCTAATTATTTTTTAAAAAGTAATAATTTATAGAGAATTTAGGGAAGTACGATAGAAATATGCAATTTGGGCCACTAGAGGGCTTTGATACTTTTTTCCAGAGAGTATGATTATGAAGATAAACAATGAAAAAGGTTATATGGCTACCAAAGGTTTAAGTTTATAATTACAAACTTCTAAATGGGGTTGTAATATACAAAATATGCAATCATTTTATCCTAACTGTAAGCATAATATGTAATATATTTGATGCATTGTATGTGGTGAAGGCAGTGTTTCATATTTTAATATGTGAAGAGTGGGAAATAATGACGATTAACAAAGAGATAAGTATTACAGTTTTCATATATTCTTTGCCTTAACATTTGGAGAGTTAGGACATATTCTACATTTTGCTTCCTTCAATACCACTCTGTAGAACATGTGTATTTATAGTACCTCCCAATACAGTTTTGTTAAAACTAAACAACAGGAATGGCTTTTGCTATGAATTCTCTGTTTTCATAAACAAAAAAAAAGAATGTTGAAGTCTTTCAGGGATTTGGCAATAGAACGAGAGGCATAAAATACCAATTTTCAAAATCTCCTAGTAGATTTAAGTAACTGTTGTGTCTGTGATGAAAACTTTCATTGTTTTCAAATTATGCATAATTTACTTTTATAAAATGTCTCTGGAGCCCCATGAGAGGGAAAACAGATGCTTGGAAAGTCTATTCTGCAAGAATTCCAAATTTTCAATTCCCTCTTTCTCTTTCATCTCATATATCTGGATCATTAAATCAAACGTGAAGGTGTTACATTTTAACATGCAGCTCCCCTTACTCCATTAAAAATGCCAAAACTCAAGCACAGAAAGGAATACCTAACACTATGTACATTTGCTAACCCAAGGATAATGTCCCCGTGTGCATTCATGCTAAGCACACTCCCATCATAATTGAGCCCACCCAGTTGTTTTCAAGTTGAGAAAGCTGTTCTAAAGATGGGCTTTAGAGATTTTCAAATGTTTTCACTAATGCAAAAATAATATAATGTAACCTCCCTGCTTGCATCATTTTCCATGGTGTTCCCTAGGTTTGCTTATGACAAAAATAACCTTTTTTTAATGACTTGCTTTATGGTAATGTGTTTCCACTTCCTCGAGGCTTTGCAAAATCATAGATGCCCGTATCACTTTTTTGTGTAAACTGTTTGTGGACACCTATATTACCTTAAGGTAAGGGCTGAACTCATTAGCATGGTGTGGAAGAGCCCTTGGCTTTCTCGCATGTCTTCGCCTGCATCCTTTTCCCCTTCTGTCTTTACACACTCCCTCCTTTTCCTAGCTTGTCCTTTTATTTAGTAAACATTTCTCCAAGCATACACCTATACAAACACACCCGACCCCCTATGCAGTGCCGTATCAGATGAATTTCTCCTACTAGAACTCTCATTTTATTTTTCAAACCTCTTTTCCTTCGCTTTGCATTTTATGGTGCCCAAAGTACTCTTTTTACCATCTGATTGTTCAAAGTTTAGGTATCACAGACAATTTCTCTCTGTATCTTTTTTTTAAATTAACAGTGTAGGAAACCAAAGCTAGAAAAAAAGACCCATTTTTATCATCACACAACTAGTGAGACTCCAAATTATAATTGTGTCCAAACATCCTAGCTTTTATATCCAGTAGAGTTATCAGTGTCGACATTTCTGGCAATATTATTTTGAATTTTTGGTAAATATTATTAGTTCTACAGTATAATGATGTGTTTGAGATATTAAAGAGAGGATAGGCTTTTATGATATTTTTGACAAATAATTTAACATTATACATAGATTCTAAGATAATTTAAGAAAACAATAGTATAATTTACCAAAATTACCCTTCCTTTATGTTATATACTGAGCATTTAAGTCAATATCTGAGAGGTACAGAGTAAAAACATGTCAAAATATCATTTTATGTAAATGTAAATATTTCTTGAAGATATTGATAAATGAAATGCTATATTAATCTTTCAAGATTACTTTATAATGTATCATTTGAACATCTTCCCTCCAAAAGAGCTATTTCTGAAAGTGCCATGTATTTTAAAGATGTGTGTATATAAATATATATGCATATAAGAAAGAGAGAGAGGTTATAAATCCCATGAACACGGCTTATGTACAGCCCAGTTTCTTTCCTTCAAAAATTTATAAACATGCACAAAATGTAAGCAGTTGGTATATAATATAAAAATACTTCTGTGCAGTATTTTTCCTTTGATTCATTTATGTTTGTTACTTATTTGTTCAATATATACCTATTACAGACATAAAGTTGTAGGATTCCCTGCGCTCTGGGAGGTTACAGTCTTGCCAAGGAGACAAATACTAAGGGGCCGATTGTACAATTAATCACCGTGTGACGGTGTGGTACTTAGAGGGGATTACACACACGGGAGCTTGAGGGCTATGCAATGGGATCTGAGGTTGACTGGGAAAATTGCCTGAAGATACAGGGGTTAATTCCTGAAGTACAAGTGAAGAATGAGAGCAAGAGAGAGAGAGAGAGAGAGAGAGAGTATGTGTGGTGTGTTCTGTGGGACAAAACTCCGAAGAGAGACTAGATCTAAGTAGAAAATGACTTATACAATGACCCACAGGCAGGAGCTTAGCATCTTCTAATCACGAAGAGAAACTAAAAGCACATGGAGTGAGGACTATTGGCCCAGGAGCACCCCTGTGTGGCTAGCAGGACTTGGATCCTGGGAATAATGTAACCTTCTTAAATCCTTGGTCTTTGTCCTAAGAGCAATTGGAAACCCTTAAACGCTTTTAATAATTTGTATGATATAAATATATAGAAGAAATGTTTACGATTTAAAGACAGCTCTCTCTATCTGTGATGCAGAGAACGGACTGAATGGAAGAAAGAGTGGGCTGGACACAGATGAGCTTTGTTCATGTCGCCTTACTCATGATACCTGCAGAATATTTTTTATCGAGCTAGTTTAACATCTATAGGGAAAATAATAGACAACCTGGGGTTTTTTGTTTAATTTATACTTTTACAAATACAAGAAGAAATTAAACATATTGAAAGCTATAAGCTTGTATTAACGTGTACGGTTCCATTATCTTGAGTTACAGTCTCTTCCTGAACATGGTTAACATAATGGAATCATTTTGAAGTGTAAACACACAAAATGCAAGTAGGTAAGTCTTTTACATCTATTAGGTTGCTAAAGCAATTATGATGAAGGATGTTTCCTATTCCACACTTACGGGAAGCCTCAATAGCAGAATGTTGCCTGTTGAAATAACAGGATATCTTATGAAAACAAAAGTTAAAGTTAACAATGACTTTTCAGCCATTATAATCTGTGAGTAATATTTGTTACAAGGGAAAGAAAAGTTATAAATACCTCACTTACTAAAACTAAAAGATAAGTAAACCTGGGATTTCTATGAAGGGATTATAATATGTAATACATTTTAACTTTATGGAACTAAGCTGTGCTTTAATATCACTTTCTCCCTTAGCACTTGTTTTATGTTTCCTTATTCCAAACAGTAAGCATTCGGGCATGTGACAATTAAAAATTATGTATGACCATTTGGGAGATTTCCGCCTCTTTCAAGAGCAACTCATAAATGCTTATGGTTGTAGGAGAAAATGAATTAAATGCAGCCAGGTACTTTGGTGTTATATTATGGATCCTAAAAAAAAACTTAAAACATCATGGTTTTACAAATTGTAGAGTTAAAATTTTTAGATCATTTAGTGTTTCAAGTAACATAAACTCTTGAAACTTTAGTACTTTTCCAAGACTGCCAGGATTCATTAACGTTTTTCTACAAATCACATCTACAGTTGAATTTTATATGTAGATGTGGGTTATCTATATGCTGGCTGTGCTATGGCTATAGAATAATTAGACTTCAAAATGAACTTACTAAAACATGTACATCCATCTGCACTCTCTGTCAAAAGAGTGTGAATTACTTCCTGCATTCTTTTAACAGTGCCACAAATCTGAATATTTTGGAGATTGATCTTTAAAATTTCAACTAGTATCTAAACTTAACGTGACCTACAGGACCCCCTACAACCTGCCTCCTATCTGCCTTTTCATCCTCATCTCTTATTCATATGCCATTTATTACTTTATTCCTTACCAGCAGATAAAAAATTTTGCTTCATACCTACGTGCCACTGCACATGCTGTTGCCTCTGCCAAAATATGCCTTTTCCTCCAGATTTCATTTTCATCATTCATGATGTCTTTCGGGTATCACTTGGCTGGGAACTATCTCTGAACAGTGTTACAATTGATCTGCTTGGAAAATCACCATTTTCCCTGGTCTCCTGTACTTGAAAATCCTTTTACCACTGCACACATCTCACTGTGTAGAAGTTATTATGCTAATATTTGCATGGGAAATAACTTTATTTCATCATTTTTCTTTGATGGCATATGGTATGTTTTTGACTGTTATCAGGCTAATATATGTATATGCATCCCCACTTCCAAAGCAAGTTCTTCATCTTTATAAGTAAAATTCACCTACTTTATCATCTCTAGTCTATATCTAGGTCTGTTCCAGGGTGATAACTCCTTTTGATTATTTGTTTTTGTTTCTGGTAGTCAAATGTCCAAATAATATGCTCAAACCTTAAAAAAAAAACCAAAAACTTCTAACAGTGTTATTTGACTCACCTTTATTAAAGATAAGAAATTAGATTTTGTGAGTTATTTTGGTTTTGTTTTTTCTTTTTTTTTGCTTTTGTCATATATTGAAGAGAAAAAATCAGTGGCCAGCATCTCAGTAATAAAAGTAGAATGAAATAGTGTTAAGGACCCCATAGAGAAGGAAATTTAAACCTATGTCACTCAACGTAAACCTCTCAAAAGGGAATTCAAGATTGAAATGTTATCTCTTCCACATACCATTACTCTCATCACCCACACTATAGTAGTTCACTTTTCCCCCATATCATTAAGGTTTGACAACTTTCCAGTTATATTATCTGTTGAATGTAATCCATTATTATTTTTTGAAGCATTTGATTTCTTGTTTTAGTTTAGAATAATTTCATATTAGGACTGTGATATAGTTGTTCTTAAATTATTTTTTTATTTTCACACTTATGGGTTAGTTATAATGTTTCTTTTGCTTTCTTTCCTGGATACCATTTTTACTGTACTAGAATATGTCCTTTATTAACTTTTAAAGAATGGATACAAGGGAATGAAACTGCCTTTGTCCTTAATATCTAAAAATATTTTAATTTTCTCTTACAATGAATTGTTCATTTAGCCAAGTATGAAATCGAGGTTGAAATTAGTTTGCCCTGGAACTTTTGAAGTTATTGATAAAATGTTATTCACCATCTGTTCTTCCTGAAGAAATTGTATTGATCATTTGATTTTCATTTTTTTCTGGATGTCCTGTGTTTGTTTGGTAAGTGATTGACATTGTTTTCTTTTCATTCACTCTGGTCAGCACTTAGTTGGCCCTTTCCATCTGAAGCTCCATTTCTATTGTCAACCATGAAATTTTTTTATTCTTCTATTATTTCTTTGATTATTGCCATTCTACATTTTCTTTTTCTATTTCTGGAACTTCTTAATCAGTCATTGAAGCTCAAGGATTGATTTTTTTTGTTTTGCCCCATGTCTTTTACCTTTTTTCTTGTATTTTTCATTTTTAAAAATTATTTTTTCTTTTTTTAAATTTTTAATTATTATGGATATATAATAGTTAATTATAGCTGTGTATATTTATGGGTACATATGATGTTTGGATACAGGCATAGAATGTGAATTAATCAAATCAGGGTAGATGGTTGTTAATTGGTTAATTGGTAAAAAAAAAATTTTGCTTTATGTTTGAAAATATGTTTTAGATTTTATTTTTATCTTTAAGCCTTTATAGCTATCTTTTTAATTTAGAAGTTATATTTCATATTCCATTTTTTCTTATTTTATGACTGCTTCTTTTTATGTAACAGTGTTTTCTTATTTTATAGCTGTGAGTACATTTTCAAAGCTCTCTAAATACATTAGTTTTACTACAAAGTTCTCTTTAGTTCACTGATAATGGCAGCATCATCTTCAATATTAATATGTTCATTCATTTTGGTCCTCTTTTATGCTGTTGCTTACCCTTGAATATCTCAAAATGCTTGGTCACATATTTTTAAGATACAGATGTTTTAGAGTCTTTGTATACATGGGCTGAGGGAGAATGCTGATTCAAGGTTATGCATATGTCACGTGTGTGTTCAGGATCTCATGGTATCTAGTCAGAGAGAAGGTCAGCTACATGCTGTGACAACATTCTCATCACCTAATGAAAAAAATAAAGGAGAGAGATTTATTCTGACTTGCTACAGACCGTACTCTGGGCCTTCAATCCAGAAACAATGTTAAATGGTCTTAGAGCAAGAATTTTATCTTTTTCTTTCTATATTAGCTATTGCCATGTTGCCAATCATACTGCACATGAAAGAGTGTGGGGCCATTAGACACAATTTGTTCCCTTGTGAAATACAGTGATTCAACATTGCCTCACTATAACTTTGCATTACTTCTCACTTCCACTCTCTCTATATTCCACTTACAAATGTGGAATCTTTCTGAGACTTCATTGGTGTTTTTTCTACCTTTTTTAAAATTCATCCACATATTTATAAAAATATCCAGTTAATTTATAATTTACTCTGAGAAAGTTTTCTGAATTTGTACTTTTTTACTTTCATTTAATGATCATTTGGGGAGGAATAAATTAAATACATTTGATCAGTTCGGTTTAAAATAGAAATCTAATTTTTTTTATCTTCAGTGTCTTATATAATACCAAAGTAATAGTACTTGTACAATAAGTATTTGCTGAATCCAAATGAACACACGGAAAAATAAGACAAATTGCACTATAGCTTTATCTTACTTTTGATCAAAAATATTATTAGATATTGAATATTTATATTATTCATTAGGCTTAACTATTAATTATTATTGTTTATTTATTTTTAAATCTAATTTGCTTCCAGAGAACAGGGTATAAATCGCCACTTATGTGCATATTACAAAAGGAAATAACAAAACATCGCCTCCAAATTTGCTATATTTTGTCTCCAAAAAAAAACTTGCAAAACAATTTCAGTAACAATTTTTAAGTATATGTCTGTCCTCCATATTTACCTCCCAACAGGATGATTAACGTGTATGTTTGTGTATATGTGATTTGTTGTTGTTTGTTTTAGTATCTCTTTCAGAGGAAGCTTGTTGCCTTGGAATATCCTTTATCCTTTATTTTGTAACAGAACCATAGCTTTTCACTGGACACATTGAATCCCAGGTAAAAGCCTACATTTCCCAGCCCCCTTGGGTCTAGGTGACTTGATTTTGGCTGATAAGACGTAAGCAAATAAAATGTATTACTCCTGATTTCACCATTAAGAATATAATTATAGGATTTATTATTTATATATGTTAATTTATATGTGGTATATCATAAGTTCTGTGACTGAGCAACAGAACATCAAGTTGTATGTTGTATGATGAACTATTTATTTTAATTCTGTCAACAGATCATTGGAATAGATAGAGATTTTAAATCTTTTATGATGTATGTGGGTCATGAATGTAAGCTCAGTGAAAATCGTCCCTCCTGTCTCCATGCTTGAATAGCCCCACCATTGACTCCAGTACATTCTGCTTCTGCTCTGTTGGGCTTATGTCTGATCTCTTCTAGCAAAGGAACTGCCAGTAGCTGCCCTATATATTACGCCTCTGTTGAACGAAGTTTTTGTTCCAGGCACAATTTTAGTTCAACTACTGAGCACAGCAAAATAGTTGTGAGAAGGTAGTGTTTTTACCTGTTTCTCTTGGTAGAAATTCCTATAGCTCCCATTCATCTCTCTTTCAGTATTTTGCTGTGTACACCACTGTATATTAAATGTGGTTGTTTTCATAAATCGTTGTTAAAGGTCTTAGAAGAATTCTTAAATTTTCTTGAAAAGGTTTTAGTCAGGGTTAAACTCCTCCTTCGCCTCCATTAAGTCTGTAATTGAAATTCTCGTGGTTGAGAATTGTTAATGAGGAAGCCCTAGAGAAAGATTCACTCAAATTTAAAATGTTGTTTGTTTGTTTGTTTTTAAAACAATTGAATTGTATATTATGTATTTTGAGTAAACAAGATAAATAGGATTAAGGAAAGTTCTAAATACATTTAGAGCCATATGGACAATATTTAAAGGTAAACGTACACTTAAGCTCTCTTCATTGTTTTGGAATCAGACTGAACCATGCTTTGTGTCAATCTTTGGAACAAGGCTTTAAGGTAACATAAGTCTTTATTTCTTCCTTTTTCTCTACTTAATCCATTTTTATGTGACTTTTTGGGCCATCTGGGGTTGGTGGTGTTGAAGACCTTGAAAATCAGACCCAAGGAAAGCTGGAAGGGATGAAAATAAAGGCAAAAAATGACTTTTCTCACAGGGTCTGCATTGATTCAATTTCTAAGCAAGTTATTATTGAGCTCTCGCTATATGCAGTCACTGTGCTCTTTGCCAGGGATAAAAGATAGAAAGACATGCTTGCATAGTCTGAGGGGACACACAGAATTAGACAATTCCAATACACAAAGGCAATTGTTATAATAAAGAAACACAGTACAATGGGAGCCTAGGAAAAGGAGCTCCTAACATATACGTATATTTTTAATTTTAGGTAAATATATTTTTTTCTGAATTTCACTCTAATGACACTCCTATGGTGTCTTTGTCTTTATTATTTGTAGTTTAAGATTTATTGAAGTAATAATATAAACTGAATTTTGATTTCCACAAATAACTTAGATCATCTAATCATTTAATCTCTTCTAAATCTGCTTCTCTGTTATGAAAAGACTTAGGTATATTTTCCCAGATGTGAAACCTCGCACTCATGTGATTCCTAAGTCACATTTATCATTATTCTTAATTATTCTACAATCTAACCATGGCTTCCTTAAATGTGTGGCTACAAAAAACCTCTTGAGATTGTCAAAAACAACACCTGGC
The DNA here is from genome assembly GCA_963575035.1 of Avahi laniger. Classification (NCBI taxonomy): domain Eukaryota; kingdom Metazoa; phylum Chordata; class Mammalia; order Primates; family Indriidae; genus Avahi; species Avahi laniger. Next base: position 14,076 of record CAUYSK010044787.1, on the reverse strand, counting down.
ATAAGCTTTCTTTTAAAACTCTCTCTGTTTCACACGAATAGGAAAGTCCTTCACAGGCCCATGTAACCACATTTGGACAGATGACCCAATTTTGAGTTCCAGATACATATTTCTTCTTGGTACCCGATGTTTAAGCTGTGTAAATGCTTTTAGACTTATGGTTGATGTCATGCTGTCTTCTCATCTCCAAATAGCTGAAAAAAAATGTGTCCCTCCAGTCCTACTTTCTTTCATTTTGTTTTCTCTTTAATTTCCATCATACTTGTGGTTACTATTCCTTTAGTTGCAGTATGATGCTTTGAAATAGCTTAAGCAAAACAGAGACGTGCAATTATAAGGATGCAGTGAATTCCTTGTCTGGGTAATTTATTCAACTCTCACTTGGCTGTAATAAAGTTTAAATGGCCAATTAAATAAACTGCAGCACCCTTCAATATATTTACCACATGGCATCTTTAAGGATCATTTATTTCTTTTTATCTTTATTTAATTAATGTTAAATATGTATTATTCGACGTTAAAAAAAAGGAGATCTTGTTATTTGCCACAATACAGATGGACCCGGAGGACAGTATGCTAAGTAAAATAAACCAGACACAGGAAGAAAAATTATTGCATGATCTCACTTATGTGTGAAATCCAAAAGAACCAACAAAGAAATAGACCAGAAAACAAACAAAAACAGTGTTTACTGGGGTTGGGGTTGGGGGGAAGAAAATGGGGAGCCATAGGTCCAAGGATACAAAGCAGCAAATATGTAGGATGAACAAATCAAAAGAGCTAATGCACAACAACAGAACTATAGTTAATAATAGTGTATTGTATTCAAAGTTTTTGCTAAGTGAGTAGATTATAACTGTTCTTGTCATAAGGGAAAATGGGTAACTATGTGAGATGATGAATATGTTAATTTGTTCCACTTCAGTAACCATTTTGCTACATATGTATCTTATAACATAATGGTGTGTACTTAAAATAACATACACAATAGCATTTGTTTTAAAAATATTTATTTTCAAATTATAGAATATTTCACACATAACAGAAAATAGATTAATAGAACTAATATAACCAAGGCTTAGCAAATGTTAACATTTTCTCAGAATTACTTTATATCAAGTTTTTAAAAAAATGAAATATTGAGGACTTGATGCTGCCCAGTATTCAGTCATCATCCTCGTTGTCTGAATTTGATGTGTATTATTTATTTTCATGTTGTATAAACAAAACTACCTGTGTTTCTATATATAAACAACATATACATACTAAATATATCCTTTTATAATAATTTTTAAAATATTCAACTTATGTTTTTGATATTTATTCTTGCCAGTACAAATAGCTCTAGTTAATTCATTTTAACTACTCTTTTATTTACTTACTCAATCACTTATTAATATTTAGGTTCTTTCCGGTTTTTATCTATGACAAAATCAAAAACCTGCTAGGAACATCCTTGTGTATTTCCATCCCTGCGAACATCTGTTAGAGTTTCCCCAGGGTAGTGTAGGCTGTGTTCCTAAAAGGAGTGTACCACAGAGCACGTATCTTATCGAATTTATAAGATACTGTTAAACACTTTCCCCAAATGACTGAATTTACATTTGTGCTGGCAATGTATAAAATTCCAGTTATCCACATCATCAACAACAATTAGGATTATCAGACTGTTCCATTTTTATCAAATCATTAAGTTTGAAATGCTATCTCATTTTTCTTTAGTTTGCATTACCTTGGTTACTATTGAGATTCAGTGTGTTTTTATGGAATTTGGAAATTAGTGTTCACCTTGTGTGAATTACTTATTCATAACATTTTTTCCCAATTTTGTCTTTGGGTTTTGTGTGTGTGTATGTACGTACATGAACATGTACTCGTGATTCTGTTTCATTTATTTATCCACCTAAGTTGGCATTGATACTATACTGTTTCTTTAAGAAAGATTTAGGCTAAGTCTTTTTGCTTGGTGTTAACATGGCTGCAACAGGTTTCCTTTGGTTATTTGCAATATCTAAGTTATTTCTATCCCTTTATATTCAATGTTTCTGTGTCTCCGTTTGACAGCAATCATTATTTGAATAAATTATTTTAATGTGTTTACATTTGTTATAATAACATATGTTGAAATTATGTCTTCTACTTATGCAGTGATTTTTATTTACTGTGCCTTTTTTTTTAGTTTTGTTATTTTCTGCTCTTTTTTAGATTTCTTGAGTTTCTTTACTTGCTTTTTATTCCTTATATTATTTTGTGAGATAAAATTTTAAAGCCATTATTTCAGTAGTTGCCCTAAAATTTTTCATGTGCATTCTTGACTTATTTAATAAGTTCTAAAGTTAATTAATATCAAATATATACTGATTTTCTTCACATGAACAAAAAGACAATGACCTTAAAATACTTTATTTCTGATTGTTCTACAATCAGGCTCATTATATTTCCCAATGTTTTAGTTTCACGTTTTTATAATCCTGTCCCAAATCACTCATTAATATATTATTTTTGTAATCAATGCATATTTTGATTTATATGTTTACCAATGTCTTTGTTCATCTATACTTTCTGCATTCCGGTCCTTCCTTCTGATTCTTTGCTTTTCACTGAATTGTCATTTATCAGTACTTTTAATACTGAGCTGTAAGAATACTCTCAGTCTTTGTTGTCTGAAAATGTCTATTTCTCTCACTTTTACATAAGTGTTAAACTACATTACCTTTTCAATTATTTCTGTCAGCGTGAAAACCATTTCTAAATTGTCTTGAGACTTCTATTACTTGTGTGAAAATCTCCTGTCGGCTTAATTTTTGTTACTCTATAAATTTTTGGTCTTTCTTTTTGTTGTTGCAAAACTTCACTGTTTTTCAGTGTCCTGTAGTTTTACTGCAGCATGTTGGATAAGGGTTTGTTTATATTTTCTTCTTTGAAACTCTGTGTATTTTCTCTAGAGGACTCTTCAGTTCTTTAAAACACTAATTCATTGTCTTTTTGAATACTGTTTTTGTCACTTCTAGAACTCATTTAAAAATATTCAGTACTTGGTCACAGCACAACAAAGCGCTCACAGTCTAGCTGCTATCAAACTCTCCAACTTCATCTCCCACATGCTCTTCGACCAGAACGGTCTTTAAGTCACTCACACTCGGGTGTTCCCTTCTGTGACGGGCCGTTCTCAGGCTGTTTCCTGAGCAGACTGGCCGAACCACTCTTCTTCCAGTAGCTCCAACTCCCACTCGTCCTTCAGGCCTTCCCCAACCTTTCCGATGGGGTCCTGGTCTCCTCTTGCAACATCTTGTGTTCTTTAGAGCACTTGGGGCAGCCGCCCTTTTACATCACTTGTTTGAGGGTCTAGTTAAAGTTGGGCCCTTTCTCTAGGTTCCCCGATCCATGATGACAGTGTTTTGGTTTTTTGTTTGTTTTGTTTTGTTTTGATTCTCTTGCCATTTTATAGGCACTCAGGAAATAATAATGCAGAGACTGAAACCAGCCAGGAGCTATGAAACCATCAGGCACCTATCCCGTATTTATTCATCTGTGAAAATCAGCTCACTTCCCTCACAGTGGACTAATTTTCTCTCCTTCGCTACAGAATTTCATAGGATGAAATTGTGGGGTAGACAACCTCTCCAGGTGAAATAGTACAAGTGACCATGAGTCCAGTAAGCCTTTCCTGTCTTACCGCAATTATAGATCAAGTTAATGTGTTCAATATTCACAAGGAATCTTATATATTTCATTTAAAGCATTCACATCATTTTAAATTAAATATTTATTGATGTTGTGAGTATTGAAATAATGTTTCCCATCTAGATTCTAATCTCAGTAAGAGCAGGGCCCTTGTTTGTTTTGTCTATTGTATTCTAAAGGCCTAATACAGCCACTGGTACTTATTGGGGGTCAGCAAATATTTGTTAAGTAAATGCCTCAAGGGTTATTTCTTTGGTTCAAGTGTGAGCAAAAGCATTTTCTTTCCTACTTGAGTTTTGGAGGTGTTGTTATACTTGAGTTTTGGAGGTGTTGTTACTTTAATACTTGCTTAGTTATTCTAGAAGAAAATTGGAAACAAAAGGATTGATCCATAAATGACCACCAAGTTGGTAGCATATTCTCTAGCTCTGAGTCAGATGTTGTAGAGATTAAAGTGGGAGGATATTGAAAGAATGTGAGAGTTAGAGGGAAGGCTTACTTCATGAGTGACTCTTGAGATAAGAATTTAAAGATGCGTAAGAGTTAGTTAGACAAGAGGAGAGGTCAGAGCATTTCAAGAAAATATATTAATATATATAAACGTCCCATGGCAGGAAGCAAACTGGCCATTATGAGGGTCTAAAAGAAGAACAGAAAGATTAGAAACAGAAATAAAAAGGAAACTTATTAGAGTTGAGAATGGAGAGTTATTTAGGAGTGAGAGACAGTGACATGCTGGAGGCAACTCACACCAGCTAACAAGGGCCAATAGTTAATTACATTTCCAGAAATTTTGTGAGCTGATTGTTAAGCACAACCATTATTAAAAAAATAAAACAAAAAAAACCTATAAATTTACAATTAAACAAATTACATTAAAAACACAGATTTTCAAATTATTACTAGTTGTTCTTAACTATTTTATTGCAGTTTACTCTTATTTGTGCTCCTGAGTTTATTTATGTCTATTATTTATACATCGATATAGTGGAAACACTTTATAATGATGTGCTACTGCACGTTTCTTTCAATCCCACATTCAGTGATGTTGCATTACTAACTTGAAATCAACCACGGTGGGATTTCACACCCTGGAAATTGACAAACTCTTCAAATCAAGCTCTCTCACACTACCAAGAGCCAGTAGCAGCACACCATTGAGTGAGACCTTGAATTTCAAGTTAAGTATTATTACAGGAGACATGAGCAGATACTGAAAGGATTTAAGCAGGGAGTTGAAAAGCACATATCTGTTTAAAAATAAATCACCGAGACTACAGAAAGGGGAAGTGAGGTGACTTCGAGGGATTCATATGGTTAATAATGAAGGCTCAGACTAGGATCACAGAAGTGAAAATGGAGGAAAGTGAATGGATTTATGATTTGTTTAGGAGCTAAAACACAAAGGACTTATCCTGCAGGAGCCCTGCCCCGAAAGTGACTGAAAAGATGATATCAGGAATAGTCTGGGACTACAGGCGCGCAACAATCTCCTGCTAATTTTTCTATTTTTGGTAGAGATGGGGTCTCGGTCTTGCTCAGGCTGGTCTTGATCTCCTGAGCTTGAGCAGTTCTCCCACGTCAGCCTCCCAAAGTGCTGGGATTGCAAGCATGAGCCACCACTTCTGGCAGTGTGACTTTTTTAAAAGAACTGATTTATATTTATATTGACCTTATGTTCAGGGACACTATGACATTTAATTACTGATTATAAATCTATTGAATTTCCTATGTATGCAGTTGTCATAATTGAATAATTATAGTTTTGTTTTCCCTTTCCAATTCTTGTATTTTGTTTTCCTCATTGCACTAGCTGTACTTGCAGGACGATGTTAAATAAAAGTGGCGACAGCAGACTTACTTGTCTCAGTCTGAACCTCAAGGGAAAGCTTGCAGTGTTTCATTGTTAAATATGGTCATGATCATAATTGTGGAATCACATTCATAGAATTTGTAGATCATATTTATAGAATACAAACAATATTTGTAGAAAATATTGTTTTCAGGAACAGGTATTGACTTTTATAAGTGTCTTTTTCCCCCTTTATTCTGTTAATGTGGTGAGTTTATACAGATTGATTTTTGAATGTTAAATCTTATATTCCTAGAATGAACCTAACTTGGTATGTAAAAAAAAAAAGAATAGTTTCTAGATTTCTGACTATTCAGATGGAAAATTTGTCTTGGCATTTGCTGAAATACAAAACATTAGAAGAAATTTGTTTTATTTGTTGCATTTGTTGAATGTGGTGAAACTGTGAAATTAGTAGGCCTTTGAGATACCTAAAGACTGAGCACTGGTGGCATTAATCTGCCTGATGTAATGAGTCACTTAGGAGCCCGAGTGCCCATTAGCACATGGGTGGATTAATAAAATGTGGTGTATGTATACCATGGAGTACTATTCAGCCATAAAAAATGGTGATCTAGTATCTTTTGTAACAACCTGGATGGAACTGGAGAGAGACCATTCTTCTAAGTGAAGTGTCTCAAGAATGGAAAAACAAACAAACACCACACGTACTATCAATGCTAAATTGGAGCTAATCGATCAACACTTATGTGCACATATGGAAGTAAAATTCAAGGGAAATTATGTAAGTGGGTGGGTGGAGGAGGGAATGGGTAAATTCACACCCAACGGGTACAGTGCACCCTATCTGGGTGAAGAGCACACTTATAACTTTCACTGAAACTGTACAAAAGCAAATTATGTTACCAAAACGTGTCTACCCCCATAATATTCTGAAATTAAAAAAAAAAAGAGTCTCATAAGGAAGAAGCCAAGTCTCCTTATCCTCCCCAACTTCTGGATGCTTATGTTGTTTTCGTTTGGAGCCCAATCCTGCCGCCATGTGTCAATGAGCCGACTTCACAGTTGAATAAACTTTAGGCCTCAGTAAGAGAGGCGGGAAAATCTCCATATGGAATAAATGGAATGGAAATGTGTGAAATCAATGGACTCTCTCCTTACATAAACTATTTTTAAAGTAACCCATAACTTTTCTATTTTCATATATGCATAATCTGTATGTGTGGCAGCTATGAGAATGGCCTGCAAGATCTCTGCCTGCAGGGAGCATAAATGACTGGGGACCCTGTTGCTGTGCTCTGAAATCTAGCATTCGAGCAGAGGCCATACTGCCCACGGGTTGCTCCCAGCCAGTGACTGAACAAGGCAGAGATATTAAGGCAAGCCTGTTATGGGAGATAACAGACCCCCAATCTCCTTGCCAAACTTTCGTTAGAACTGCATTGTCTAAGATGTTCCCATCCGAATATCCTGTCTTTACAACTTCTCTCCCTAACTTGGGTTCAGACCTGCCTCAGGGTCTGATTGCTCTGCCAGCCTTAACCAATGCCCTGCCTGATGCCTGTCGCGGGCCCTGAGTGCTTGTGATTTCCTGCCACTCGCCTAGTGACAGCAGACATCTTTTTATTAGCATGGGGTCCTGGGACCAAGGTAATTTTCCATCCCTTTCCTCAAGGTCAGACCCAGAAGCAAAGGATGTTAAACTTCTGCATCTTAGAAGTTGGAGGGTTTCTTTCTACTCCACCAGTGCTCAAGGCTTCTACTTTGTAAGTGAGAAGGGTCCAGGAAGTGGATTGGGTTTTGTGCCTGTGTGCCCAGGGGGGGCTCTTTGCAGTCTCTTTCCTCCCTCAAGCCTTCACATGAGAAGCTCGTGGAAAGGAGGTGTTGAGTGAGAACAGATCACGCTGTGTGTGGGGCTCCCGCAGATTCTAAATTGTCACGGTAGCCCGTGTTCAGCCTTTAATTAGTTGGCAAAGTTTGAGCTGTTTTCTTTACTCATTTTGATGGCTGCTGCCTCTTTTTCCTGTGACTTTTCAAAAGTCAAACAGTTGATGTGTCCTGTCTATCCTTAAAGGGCTTGAAACTCTGGACAGTTTAGTTCACGTGGTTACCTTGTGATCTTGGTTCTCTAATGGTCTCAAGAAAAATTATGATTTTGCAGGTTAATCTGGCTTTTTCTCATCTTCAGCATGGAAGCAATGTGGTCCTGTAGTCTTCCACATGCTAAGAAGAAGAGAGATTCCTTCTTGTTTTGAAAAATCAGTTATATTCCTGCATCAGGTTTCATCTTTTATGGGTATAGCAAAGTTGGGGATACAATGTATACATAAATAGTATATGATATTCCAGACATGTGAAATTACGTTATCATAATTTCGCATCAAGTTGGCAGTTTGTGCAATGGTAGCTATCCTCTAAATTTCTTGACTGAAAACGTTAAGCAGTAACGGAATGTGCAGTTCAGTATCAGTCAAAGTTCCCATGTCAGATTACAGCTAGACAAAAAGAAATTGTTTCTAGTATATTTTGCTTTGGGTCATTCTTCAACACAATTACCTTGTCCTTTCCACCAGGTGGTTGACCAGATTGATACACTGACCTCTGACCTACAGCTGGAGGATGAGATGACTGACAGCTCCAAAACGGACACGCTGAATAGTAGCTCAAGTGGCACCACAGCCTCCAGCCTGGAGAAGATCAAAGTGCAGGCTAACGTCCCACTTATTAAACCCCCAGCACACCCATCTGCTATCCTCACGGTCCTGAGAAAGCCAAACCCTCCACCACCTCCTCCACGGTTGACACCTGTGAAGTGTGAAGACTCCCAAAGGGTAGTGCCAACTGCCAATCCTGTAAAGACCAACGGCACCCTTCTACGAAATGGAAGCCTACCAGGTGGACCTAACAAAATTCCAAACGGAGATATCTGCTGCATACCCAATAGTAATTTGGACAAGGCTCCAGTGCAGCTTCTAATGCATAGACCTGAAAAAGACAGGTGTCCCCAGGCAGGGCCCCGAGAACGGGTTCGGTTTAATGAAAAAGTACAGTACCATGGCTATTGTCCTGACTGTGATGCCCGGTATAACATAAAGAACAGGGAGGTCCACTTACACAACGAACCTGTCCACCCACCAGGAAAAAATCCTCACCAAGGGCCTCTCCTCCCTCCTCCACCCCATCTCCCTCCTTTCCCGCTAGAAAACGGGGGACTGGGAATAAGCCACAGTAACAGCTTCCCCCCACTCAGACCTGCAACTGTGCCTCCTCCCACTGCACCAAAACCACAGAAGACGATCTTGAGGAAATCAACCACTACAACAGTGTGATGTATGCCATTTAAAAATAACTTTTTGTTTTTTTTAATTTTCTATATTATAAACATAAAATAATAAGTAATGAGCACTTTCTACTCAAGCAATAAAAAGCCCAAACATATTAATTCTGCATTCAGCAAAGTGGCATAAAAATCACCTGGTAAGTATGCAGTCAGTGTATTGCTTATATCCTAGGTATGCATTATTTTAAATGTTGTATCATCAAAAACCTCAGAGTAATGAGAAAATATGAAACCATTGTTTTTGCAATTCTCCTGTGACAAACTGTGACCTGCAGATTTCAAATATTTTGATTTACTAGAAGACACAGGATTTGATTCATTTTATTCATGACTAACTCATCTATGCATTAATAACATGTCATACTCTTTGATCTAATACTTTTTACTAAGAAATTTTAATACCGAAGGACTATTTTATTATTTTTTTCTAAAGATGTTTGTCACTAGTTTTTCATTATTAAATGCTGAGGACAATATAAAAAAGTTTATTTTCTATACTATACGATTATGAATTATATGTTCAGCTACACATGTAATAAAATATTTTGGTCTTTGAATATATCATTATGTCAATAAACAAAAGTGAATAATGACAAAACAAAATGTTCCTCAGAATTAAAGTAGTGGTTCATTTAACCCCATATTAATATCAATCAAAATGAGTAGCAAATTTGTCAGACTTGGGAGAAGATTATATTGAATGTATCTCAGACTTTTCTAAATTAAATACCATATTCCATGTCTTAAATAGAAGTTTACACACTGCGTATTACACATCTCCATTTGGCACTTCAAGGATGCTCTGTTCCAATCCCCCTATGTTAGGCTGAGCCCTTTAGATCCTCGTACTCAGCGTTCTTCCAGAACAGACTAAATTTGAGGCTGTAGGATGTTTTTCCTCCTGCATCAACAAGCTCTCTGCCTCCCTGAGTGAACCCCCTTTTATAAGGAGGATTATAGGGAACAATATAGATGCTTCTGGTAATTGCATTCGTTCAGCATTGGCCTTAAGCTTTCTCCTCTGAGAGTTGAAAGATGTCATGTTTCTCTGCTGTTCCATAGGAGAGAAGGAATCTTTCCCTCTAACATCAAATAAAAGTCCTTCTCTTCAGTCTTATTTGCCAACTTAGAAAACTTACCCACCCATGGGCCATGTTCAGTTCCCAACTGCATTGATTAGAACTGAGGAGACGTTTGCCCTGGAGATAGGAATAAGTTTATATCCCCTGGAGTCATGATGAAGACAGGTTCCTGAACAAAATTGGTCCATTAAGTGGTAAGGGTAGAGGTAGTCATCTTTGATGGAAATTTGTTTACTATACAACTTGATAAAGAGTGCAACAATCTATTTGAATATATGACTTTTGGTCTCTAAACTTTTGGTTTTTTTGCTGCTACAGGGAGGTAGTCTTCAATTATTTAATATATTCCTTTGTTGCCTTTTTCAGGCTATATCACGGTAATTTGAAATGCTGTTTTTAAATATTTTCCTATTAAAAATGAGAATGTATTTTCGTCAGAGTACAGAAAGAAAAATGGCTTTATTTTTGAAGCAATGATCGAATGAATGAAAGTCAGAGAATATTATGTTAAACATTTACTCTGTGTGCTTTTTCTTCTGTATGTGTTGGACATGAAAATAATGCAAGCAAAATAATTCAACTTTTCAGAAAGTTACAAAACATTAGAACAAAAATCAAGAAAGGCCATAGTCTGAAATTTATTAACTGTGTTATCAGTATGTTTAATAGAATATGAGCCAGGTAAATAAATGATTGACCTGTTGAATACCAAAGTTATGTGTTCTTAACTTTTTAATGCATTCATAGTTTTTATATAAATAAACCCAGGGTTTCGTTATCTTTCTAGATTTAAGTAATTACATCTTTTCACATGTTCATTAAATGTTAGACCATTCAAGATTATAAACTATCATAGAAGACATGAAGTTTTCTCCCTTCAACCCATCTCCCTTTTTCAGCCGGTTTCCGTGACCTAATAATCACCATACAGTTTGAGACCTTGACCCTTGTTGATGTCTGGGAGTCAAGGTGGATCTCAAGATAGAGCTTTCTAACAATCACAAATCATCCACAGAGCAGATAACTCGCTTGCAATAAAGCAATTTGAATAATGAATCATTCAAGCTGGTTGAATAGGGATATTAAGTCAGATGACTAGAAACAACCTCAGAGGTTCAAATCCATCTCTCTTCCTCAAAGTATAGACAGAGCTTCTCCATGAACGACCATATTTTTCTCTGTGATTAGTGACATGTGTCAAAACTATACCTGTTTTTGTTCAACACAATAATAACTAACTAATGGCTTGGAAACTGAGTTAAATCTCAACCCTGAAATGTTATAGTTATTGACATTACTCTCCTATTATGGTTTATTTATTTATAATCAACATTAAATGTTAGATTAAAACAATACTGGGACTTTTTTTGAGTTTATTTACTCTGCGTTGTTTTATTTTTCATTAATGTACAGAATATATTGTATCAATATGTTTTCTTGCCCAACTGATAATTTTGCAACATTTACTAGAACTTAGTTATTTCTTTACATCTATATAAACTTGTAAAATATAGATATTGATTAACAAGGCAGCATGTTATTTGCCTGGAAACTTGCAAATAAAGTGTCATAAGTGTCAGCAGAGTTTTTAGTCAGTCAACATTGCTCTCAAAATTTAAATTTTGAAATACAAGCTCTGCACATTATCCATTAAATCATTATAAGATATTGTATATGTTTCCTCTTCCTGAAGATTTTAAACACAAATGCTTTTCTCAACTTCTTAAAAGAAACTGATTTTTTAAAACAATAGGGATAGGAACATTTTTATTTACACATAGCATGTACTACAGAGCCAGCATTCATACTCCTTTGCAGGTGATATTCCCACAAAATGTAAAATGGTAATATACTAATTATAACAATATCCATTCATAGCATAAAAATAGAATGTATTTCAAAAGATATACTACTCATTAATTAAATTGGAATAGAAAAGATTTTTGGCTTTTTACTTTAGACAAAGATTGTCCCATTTTTGGAGGTCATTGATGAAAGGCAAAAATAAAATGAAAATTGACCAACGTTCTCTTCCTCTGCCCAATAGTTATAGCAGTTATAAAAGGAAATAAAACTGATATTTTTTAGGTCATGCTTAAGCTAAATATAGCTTAGCATTAAGCCAAGAAGGGACCGTGAATATGTTCACTTTCTTATTCAACTTCTGTTTTATCTTGGACTTTCAGCTCTATCAAATAACTGCCAATTTTATTCTCCAAATACTCAAATATATCAAATACTTATCATTCTTTCCATTGCCATAGGAAACTTCATTCCCATAGGTCCCCATTCTTCTGCTCTGCATGGACTCTTAATTCTGATTTCCTTATTAGATTTCTATTGCCTTGTCTCAAAAAAGATAAAAAAAATAAATTAAAAAATCTTTACAAAAATATTAGGACATGAAAAGACAGAAATTTCCCACCCTTCCAATTTGATAGTATTATATTCATAATCTTCCCTCATTAGCTTAATAATATTGAGAAAATGAATGTACTATTAGCTGAAGTGGTTTAATTAACCTAAAAATCTTGTGTTTGAATTATAACTGTATCCTAATTATTAAGTGAATAAAGGAAAAAGGCACAGTATCATGTGGCTTTTTCTGGACAGAACCGTAGTTGCTTCTAGCATGACTAGAGTAGCAGCTACACACAGTCTGTGAAACTGTAAAAATCCTTTTATCTACGGGTTCTAATTATAACTTTTTTTGGATGCTACATGAAGGAAAGCCTGAGAAGTTCTGCATATAATTGCACCAGGAATAGTGTAATCAAGTGATGAATCACTGCCTTGACTGAATTTTTTTCCCATGGAATATACGTGACAATGCAATGCCAAGTCTTGTAATTATCTTGAAGATTTCTCTTCTAAGTCTCTGTTGGTGGCACATTTTGGTATAATGTATGGTTGTCACGAAAGATTACATCATAATCTACTTTGATAAAGTATTGATGATTACTAAGTGAGGTAATAATTTCTATTGTTCTCTCTATGAGCAATAAAGTTCTATAAAAAGCCATGTTAGAAAATTACGTAAAGTGCACAGCATCTGACAATTACTAGACATTGTCACGAAACTACATGACATTTTTTGAGTCAGTGTGTAACTATGACACTGTAAGTACGTTTTTAGTGTAAACATTTGGAGTTTTAAAATTTTCCAAGTTGCATGATTCTGAAATAATGAGACATGTGATGCTATGATTAGTGCACACAGAGGTGTGGAACGTAAGTTAGCTGCATCTGAGTGGAGCAGCAATTACGTAGGTGTCATTTCATTTGAAGAACTTGGATTTATTATTCCAGTCTTTTAGGAAAAGAAAACTAAAGTGGAATGTAAAGAACATAAAGTCATCTTTGTGTCAAAGAATATAAAGAGATAATAAAGAACATTCTTTTTTTAAAAACAATTAAGTCAACATGGGATACAGAATTATGTGAAGGGCAAAGTAAAATAATGAGGAAATACTGCTTATAATTGATAACTTCTAAACTCATCAAAGACAGATAGACTAATACAGTAATACAGTCCACCAGATCAACACAGCCCATATTGCTGAATGACTGCGCAAGGGACTTCTGTTTAAAAGAGTCTCCCAGACTCAGGGTGAACTCTGAGGGAGCAAGAAATAACTTGGATGCCTCTGAGATACCGGGGCTATTTGCTACCACAGCATGGGGACTAGTCTATATTGACTAATGCAGAAATATAATTATTTTTCTCTTGTTTTATATTTTCCACCATTTTCTCAGGCAAGTTCCAGAAAATGATGACTTTCGCCTCTACAGATTACCTGTATACAATGCAGGAGCCATGGTTTAGGTGGTTCTGAAAGGCGGTGAAGAATATGGATTGCAGGTGAGGACTGCCTGCCTTAATTCCAGCTTGACCACTTGCCGGCTCTAAGATCTCGGACAGCCAATTCCCAGCGCCATAGTTTTCTCATACGTAAAATGTGGATAATAATGGTGTCTAGGATATCAAATTGTTATGAAGGAAAAATAATGTCATGAGGAAAAATAATACATGCAAAACACTTAGAAAAGCATTTGGCATAACGCCTTGAAAAGGGTTAGATATCATGTCTTGCCACCATGAACCCTTACCTACCCGGAGAGCACATTGTTTTATTCAGCTGCTTTCAAATCCCCTT
>CAUYSK010044783.1:0-16591 GCA_963575035.1 Avahi laniger | reverse complement strand
GGAATTTTCATGAAGGGTTGAGAAAAGCAGGATACAGAAAAGCATAAATAACGTGAACTCCCTCTTATTAAACAATGACCAAAAAATGTTGCTCTGTCTACTAAGCGAAGTATCCCAAGAATGGAAAAATAAGCACCACATGTACTCACCATCAAATTGGTATTAACGGATCAACACATAAGTGCATATATAAGAATAACATCTATTATATATTGGGCAGGGGGGAGGGGAGGAGGGAGGAGGGGACGGGTATATGTGTACACAAAGAGTGCAATGCGCACCACGCAACAGGATGGACATATTTGAAACCTGGACTGAGGGGGGAGGGGGGGCAAGGGAAACACACGTAACCTAAACATCTGTACCCCCATATTATGCTGAAATAAAAAAAAAATTAAAAAAAAATGTTGCTCTGATAATGTATAGATGGGTATGTATAAGTACAGGATTAAATAGAATTATGTAAACATAGATAACATTTGAAAGGGGATAGACTAGGTTGTTAAAATGGATCACCTTGGGGTGGAATAATAATGGCCGATATATGTAGAGGGAAGAGAAGAGATTGCAAAATCCAAACAAAAAGAGAAAAAAAGCTGCACATTTTTGCATTTATGTAAAATTATATCTGAATATATATATATGCACAAAAATAAGGTCCATTTGCAAGCAAAATAATGATGAAATTTATGAAAAATTTTCCCCTAACAGTGAAGCTGTATGGAAGATAGTCTACTTATCTAATTATAGAGTTTTTTAGTGATTTTTTAAAATGACTTTAGTGACTTTTTTTGTTAGTGACTTTGCAAAAACCTAAAATGACTACTGTTGTAAATTATGGTGTTATAAAAGCTCACTGTGTACAGTAGGATTTGTTAAGCTCTTTGTAAAGCCCTCACAGGGCAAAGTCTGTTTGATGAAATCCCCAGCTTTTGCTTCCTACACACAAGTGTGAAGAGAATCTCAAATCTGACTCTGATATGATGCTTTCTTCCATTTGTAGCAGTCTTCACATGTGATCACATGGTGTTTGTGAATGTTTGCTTGTCCTGTAGTGACTTCATTTTATTCTTTCCTTTTATATGAAGGGTAATAAAAATCTATGTGAAAACACCAATTGAAACACATAATAGTAATACGGTGTAGTGGAAAGATCCCAGATGTGGATCTCAACTCTACCACTCACTAGGTATGTGAGCCTTGGCAAGTTATTCTGTTTCTGCTCTTCAGCTTTCTCATTTGCAAGATGAGAATAATAAAAGAATGTAAACCATAGGTTTGCTGTGAGGACTGAATCAGATAAGGCAAAGTGCTTAGCATGACTCCTGGTTCCTTAACACAAATGCATTGTATTCACTCATTCATTCATTTATTATTATTATTATTATATTTATTTACTTATCTTTCAAGAAATACTTCCCAAGTGCCCACTATGTGCCAGGCACTGTGCCTGGCATGGGTATATGAAGAGACAGATCTATGTAGCCTCAGAAAACCCATGAGTTAGTAGAGGAGACAGAAAAATCTAATGGCCATCCAATGAGTAGTCAAAAAGTGTGATGTGTACTGAGAAGAAAACCTGTTGGGAATAATGACAGGACCTGATCTGGTTGGTGTCAGGAAAGGACTTCCTGGGAAAGCAATGTGCAGGCTGAGATCTGAAGGATGAATAAATAGTAATTAACTGAAACAGAGCATGCAGAACATTCTAGTGGAGGGAAGAGCTTGTGCAAAGCCTGAGGCAATGGGGAGAATGATCTATTCTAGGAATGACATTTCAATAAATGTCTACTGCTAGTTCCTTAACCAATCCCACTCTTTAGTTTCTCATGATAGCTATTTTTTGGGGACTGGGCAGATTAAACTATATCTACTTTGTGAGTGTTGTATGAATTAAATGGGAAAATGCATTTAAAGCATACTGCTTTATACAGACAGAATAGATATACAATAAATGTTCTCTCCCCCAATAGCTAGGCTATGGCATTCAGATATTTAATATAAATGAATGAATTAATTCCTAATGTGAATTTCTTATTTCAAATATATGGATATATATCTATATTAGCCATTGTGTGGTATCCAGTAATACCTCTGGAGGTCTGGCTTTGTTTGTGAAAGGCCAAATTTTACCCCAGTGAAATCTAGGCCTTCCATTTTTTTGTTAAAGACACAATTCTTTTTTAAAATTGATATATAATAGTTGTACATATTTTTAGGGTACAGGTGATATTTCAATACCTCTACACCTGTGGTCCCCAACCCCTGGGCTGCAGAGCCCTGCCCTGCCTTGCTCCCCTCCACTCCCCTGCCCCCATCCCTGGAAAAATTGTCTTGCATGAAACCAGTCCCTGGTGCCAAAAAGGCTGGGGACTGTTGCTACACCATGTGTACTGATCAAATCAGGGTAATTGGCAGATCTATCACCTCTAACATTTATCTTTTCTTTGTGTTGGGAACATTACAGTTCTTCTATTTTAAAATATACAAAAAATTATTGTTCACTATAGTTTCCTTACTATACTGTTGAATCTTAGAACTAAATCCTTCTATCTAACTGTATTTTGGACCCCTTAACCAATTTCTCTTTTTGCCCTTGTCTGCTTCCTTTCCCAGCCTCTGATGTCTATCATTCTGCTTTCTACCTCCATGAGATCCACTTTTTTAGCTACCACACATGAATGAGGATGTGCGACATTTGTCTGTCTGTGCTTGGCTTATTTCACTTAACATAATGACCCCCAATTCCATTCATGTTGCTACAAATGGGGGGATTTCATTTTTTTATGGCTGAATAATATTCAATGTGTATATATGTAGCACATTTTCTTTATCCACTCATTTGAGCCTCATTTCAAAAGTTTCTTTGTTATCAGCTTCCCTTGCCAAAGTCCCAGAAAAAGTTAGATGGTATGGGGAAAAGAAAGTTAGTATGACCACTGTAGTATTCTGTAGCCATATATGTTTCAAGCAACAATCTCTCCTATTTTGGATAATAACAGGACACTAAGTACAATTCACTGCAATAACATACGCTGACTCTGTGCTAGGCATTAAACTAGCTGCTGGGTTATAAAAATTATTAAAATAGAGTCTGTATCCAGAAAGGAACAATTTTATATAATAAAATTAGAATTTGTTAGTATTCTACTCTTCCGGAGGGCAATGAACCAAGCTTGGATGCTAATGGGAAACAATGCAGCCTGGAGACACCTCTCCTCCTCCTCAAATCTGCCGAAAACTGTTCTAGCACAATTTCCCTCCAGTGCTGCTTTCTGCTCAACTCTAATGACACAGTAAAAGCTCTACCATTTTTACCCTTAGGGAACTACACACTCCTGCCACTGTGCTTGCCTGAATACCTAATGTCCTTGAGCGTTTCTATTCTTCGCTTTAATCACTTCCCTTTGCAGGTCTTGTCTGAACATGTCTTCTTGATGGAACTTAGGTCATGTGTGACACTCCAGCTGAAAGGGATTCTTAGAAATGAAATTTTAGCTTTCCAGCCCCTACTGTACAGGAAAGCATGATAAAAGGGGTTTGGGATAGGAGTCGAGTGAGTCAGTTTGTAATAGCTTCCATAGTCTGCCTACCTCTTTGATTCCACAAAGACCTATAATTAAACTTCAAAACAACCGTGGCCCAAAACCCCCATTTTCCTGCAAAACGAAATACAACTATCCTTCCCCTTCTTCCCAAAGGAGAAAAATCAAACTCTCATCAATCACGGCAAACATCCTGACATACATTTACCCTCTGGTTTAGGAGGTGTCAAACTTCAGCTTTCAGGCCAAATCCAGTCTACCACTCATTTTTGAAAAAATACAGTTGTACTGAAACACACCCATGCTCATTTGCTCAGACATTGTCTTTGGCTGCTTTTTGCCCCAAAGACAGAGTTGAGCAACTGCTGCAGTTACCCTGCGACTCACAAGCCTAAAATGTTCACAGTTGGGCCCTTTACAGAGAAGGTTAGCCTGATCCCTTTTCTAACTAATCATAATTCTGTTTTATTATCCCACAGCTAAATTGTTAATCGCTAATGCACCCTATACGAAATAATAGAGGATGGGGAAATTAGAAACAAGAAAAGATTAGTTAATACATTTGAACAAGAAAGAAACATGAGTATATGCTACGATCATTATTTCTACACTTTTTTCTCACTCTTGGTTCCATGTTGCCTTTACCTGCAGTCAAGGTATAATAATACCCCTGATGTGATAGAATGGTGTTCCTACTGGTCTGAGCTTAGTTGCCCTGCCTTTGTGCGGGAGCTGTGGTTGCTCACTGACCGTTAGCACTGAATGCGGCAGCGAGAGAGGATGCAGAGGGCTCCCTGGCATCCAGACGCAAGTGCAGGTTTCTGCTTTCACCATGGAGCTCGGACTCTTTCCTCTTGCTTATTATGATCAGTCACTTCAACCTACAAAATATTCCCTCAGCCCTTTTCACTGACATATTTGGGAGATTGAGGGGCTCAAAATGATCAGATAAAATTCTTACCTTCTACGTCAATGGAGCTACTACGTTGTTAGCTGAAGTTATCCTTTTTCCCTTAGGTGCTAAGACTGCTAAACGAGCAAAGACCCAAAAAGATGGAAAACAAAAATTTTGACAAGAGCTTATTAGTGGTAACCTTGAGAGATGCTATTCCAACTTCTACTCCCTTGGTCCTTGTTATCGTCTGAATTGTGTCCTCCCCAAGTTCGTTTGTTGAAGTCCTAACCCTCAGTACCTCAGAATGTGACTGTATTTGGAAACAGGGCCTTTACAATTATATGCAAGTTCAAAGGAAGTCATTAAGGTGAGCCCTAATCCAATTCTTCATCTTCATAAGAGGAGGAAATTTGGACACACACATGTACAGAGGGAAGGCGATCTACACACCAATGAGAGAGGCCTGGTGCGGATCCTTCCCTCACAACCCTCAGGAGAAACGAACCCTTATAACACTTTGATCTTAAACTTTCGGCCTCCAAAATTGTGAGAAAATAAATTTCCGTTGTTTAAGCCGCTTGGTCTGTGGAACTTATGGCAGCCCTAGCAAACTAATACAGTCTTGGACCCATATATTTTGGCTGTGGAGAAACAGCATTATATGTTGTTTACTTGTTTAGAAAAAACTGTAGAGCAGCAACCCAACCCTCCAGTTAAGGTTATGAGTTTCTAATACGCAATTCCACAATTCAATAAAGCCAAATGCTTTTGACTGATGGAAGACATCATAAGATCATTGTCTTCTGATGAGTGGTACCCTTCGCATTAGCTCCTTTGCTATAAAAATGAATTCCTTAGTCAGAAGTAATATTTGGTGGTCTCCTTTAATGGACAGTCCAAGGATGTTGGCATAAGTCTGGCTGACGGGAAAGACAAATTCACATCCAGGATAAATGTCTATTCCAGAGAGGAAAAATTACTTCCTCTGCTCCGCCAGGTGGCTGGCTGATCTCTCAGTGATGTGGTGCTCGCAGTTGGTTTTGTGGTTGGAAGTTTGGGCAATCGTCAGTGGTTTTAGCCAGGTAAGTCTTGGTGCCATCCTACCAGTGCAGTGTGTCAGTCCTGCCACCTCTGCTACTTGACAGATGAGTCCTTTGAGAACTCCATAAGCGTCTGGATAAAGATGGCAATTGATACCCACAGAGTAAGTCATCTTGTCCTCACGATTACTGATAAACACTCTGTGGAGGGGACTTCGGATGAGAATTGGTACACAAATACGTCAATACTTAGTTCATTGAGAAAAGCTCACACATGTACTTCTTCCCTGACACCTTGTCATAAGTCCAAGTCCGTGCCTTTCTGGGCATGATTGGAGATCTGAGTCTCCAACCCTTCCTCCTGCTGTCCTTCATAGTCGGTCCTGATTAAGGTTGTCATTATGCAGCAGATAATTTGTGGCCGGTGCCAGGATATTGAGTGAGACCATTTGTAAGCCAAACTAGTATTTCCCCCCTCTTTCATCAACTTCTAAAAGGCAACTTCCCATCAGTCATGTATGTGGCAGTACAGCAGAATTAGGCATGTTTGGGGTACATGCTTTCAAGACTTACTCAAACCTGACACTAAATATAAAACATCATTGGTTATGAGGTGCTGCTGGGCACATTGAGTTTTTGGGTGTGGCTCAATCATCCCAGTTTATCAGACCTTATGGTTACTTAGTGTCTCATCGTCCATCTTCCCAGTGTCCAGGAGCAAGTCAAAAATTATTTTTTAGAAGGAGAGTAGTGATTTGCTGAAGAGATCATGGATATTTTCTAAATTCCAAGGGGCTTTCATGTGATCCTCTTATTTAGACTTGCCACAATGACCATATAACATCGGATTTGTGACACATATTTTAAACATCATTGAATTTGCTGGGTCATAAAGGCCAATTGGCAGAATTGTTTGCCCTACAACTAGAGAGCTGGGAGTCTTCTCTTGCTGTGGCCCCTATGCAGAGCTAGCAGCCTTACAAACTACTCAGCCAGTGAGAGGGAGCAATGTACTAACATGCGGTATGTTAACCCACCAATTGTTCCAAAGCATTAGGCCTGCCAGAAACTTCACTAAGGTGGCAGATATCTGAATATCCATAGAATTTATCTCTAACACGCTAGCATGCATATGTCTTATCATGATATGTAAAGTACCTACTATTTTCCATTTAAAAGGTCCTATCACCTACATGCTCTTCAAGTAGTGGACCTGAATGATATCCTATGAAATAGTAAGACAAAGTCCCTGCAGAACAGATAGATTTGCCGATAGATTCCCGTGGCACAAGAATGTAGGTAATCTGCTGACCCTACTAGGAGAAAACAAACTGCATCTGGAGTTTCATAATGAAATAGGAAAAAAGCATTTCCCAAACAAATAGTTGTATATTGCATGCCAAGTGTTGTGTGAATGTTCCAGTAAATAGTCTAAAGTGGAAACAGCAGCAGCAATTGGAATTAACATATGATTAAGTTTATCATAACACACTGTTATTCACCAAGAAATAGCTGTTTTCTGCAAAAGTTAAACAGACACATTAAATGGAAATTTAATGGTATTATCATCTTGCTTACCAATTCTCTTATAGATGTGGTTTTTTTTTTTTTTTTTTTTTTTTTGAGACAGGGTCTCACTCTGTTGTCTGGACAAGAGTGCGATGGCGTCATCACAGAGTTCACTGTGGCCTTAAATTCCTGGGCTCAAGTGATCCTCCTGCCTCAGCCTCCCGAGTAGCTGGAACTATCGGTGCATGCCATCATGCCCAGCTAATTTTTTTCCATTTTTTATTAATAGAGATGGAGTCTAGCTCTTGCTCAGGCTGGTCTTGAATTTCTGGCCTCAAGCAATCTTCCTGTGTCCGCCTCCCAGAGTGCTAGGTAGATACAGTCTTTTTAGGTTTATTATTTTGAAAGTCTTTACTGTGTGGGTCAGGAAGTCAATGGGGTGTGGTTTATATCAGTTTCTAGGTATATTTATTTCAATTTTAAACTCAGGGACCATGGAAATGACCACAAAGTGGATTTAAAGACTCTGAAATCAGGCATGGTGGTGCATGCCTGTAGTCCCAGCTACTCAGAAGGCTGAGGCAGGAGGATCACTTGAACTTAGGTGTTCAAGGCTGCAGTGAGGTATGATTGTGCCACTGCATTCCAGCCTGAATGACAGAGTGAGATTCCCTCTTTAAAAAAAACAAAACAAAACAAAACAAAAAAAAACAAAACAACAACAACAAAACCAAATGTTCTGCTTTTTAGGAGTGCAAAAGTCTTATAAAAAGAAAGAAAAAAGATCCTATGAGCCAACTGTGATATGATCCAATAGAAAGCTATTATTGTTTATCATCTGATCCATATAAGCTCCCACTGTGGCAGTAGACGACAGTGGTGTCTGGGACCCCCAGAGATTAGTTATTAGCATTGCTCAATTCCCAAGGGGTTCAAGCTTTTCCCTTTTCTCAGTGCATGGTTGCTCTGATCAATGGCCACCACCAAAGCAACTTTGAGGGTCCATCTTCAAAAGTACTATCTTCCTCTTGATTGAAGGAGCTCTGAACTCATGAGCCCCAATTCAGAGTCAGCCCTGAACTGACTCAAGCATAGACTTGGTTGGTGGACCATGACACTCTGTTGCCAGACCTAGAGTTTTCTCTGTTATACAGATCAGTTAGAATTAGGGGGCTGCCAATCATGTTTTTATCTAAAGGATCACAAGATTTGTAAGTCACTGTCAAAAATCCTTGCAGATCAAATCATTCTTATTACCACTTAAGGCTTGCTGTCTATTACAGTAACCACTCACATTTTGTTTCTTATACTTACATCATGTCACTTGGCTTTTGCTGTTCCAGGATCTCATTATTCCCATTGAAATTACAAAATATGTGTCAACACCAACTTCTCCCATCTTCATTTCTGGCCTACAGAGACAGACTCTGGGGCACTTTAGAAAATCCTGATATTTTCTTCACTAGTGGCTAAGTGGGCCACACTTAATACATCCATTTCAATATTCTTGTATCCTCAAACCTTAGATTCCTTCATTTACATTTTACCAAGGGATTTCTGGGATTTCAATTTTAGTTTAGCTCTATTAGGACTGAGTTTTATCAATTAGTTGAAGAATCAGAGCCATTGGCAACTGCTCAGTCCAGCACTGTAAATCCAGAATCTGTCACGCACACCCATGTAAAAATATCAACCTGAGCTGAGATTACTTTTTCCCCTCAACTTTGTTTATTACCCTGAGAATTCATTTCCACACATATCCCTGAGGATTATGTTGGTATAAAGTTGTACGATCTCGCAATACTACTGGCACACAAGGCTTTTCCTTCTGGGTTTGTAACAGACCTTCTGATGCATGCTGGGATCTGACGTTTTTTCCAGGTTTGGAGGTGATAAGATGACAGATAAGGAATAAAAAGAATTGACATCTCCTTTTAAAGAAACATTACAAGATCTTCAAGTGACAAAATCTACCTTTTCCAACTGAGGAGGGTCAGTGCAATTTGAGAGAGAATGGGTAACCTGAAGTTTTTCAAATTCCACAAATTTCTCTACTTTTATTCTTGAGGTTTCATTCTTTCCAAATTAGTGCTCTAACTCTCATGTAAGACTCTTACGTGATATTAAAATTCAACTTATATTGTAATTTAGCAATTAGAACTTGCAAGCTCTGTTTGGCTACATCTGCCCAGCAGTTACAAGAGGTAGTGTCACATTAGGGAAGTCAGCTTTCTCTGACTGTGCTGTGGGCTGAGAGTTTAAAACCCTGAGCTTGTCATTTTTTAATTGAAACTCTTTACTACAGTTAGAAATAGCTAGACTACATCCCACATAACCACTGTATGTCCCATGTTCTTCAAAACAGCTTATTACAGAAGTGACTTGGCCCACCAAAGTCTTTTGAGTAGCTCCTTCATTCAAGGTGACCATAGTGACAGTTTAACACTGAATTCCGTGGAAATACATTAGAACCTCTAATCCTAAACCTCAATGTGATGGTATTTGGAGATAAAGTTTTTGAGTGGTAATCAGCTAGGTTTACATGAGGTCAGGAGGGTAGGGCCTCCATGATGGGATTTGTGTCTTTATAAGAAGAGGAAGAAACATCTGAATGTCTTCTCTCTACCATGTGAGGACTCAACAAGAAGGCTGGTATCTGCAAGCCAGGGAGAGGGAGGGCCCTTGTGAGTCACTGAATTGGCTGACACCTTGATTTGGACTTCCCAGCTTCAGAACTGTGAGAAAGTAACATTCTGTTGTTTGAACATTCAGCCTATGGTATTTTGTTATGGCAGCCTGATCAGACTAATACAATAATGAGCATTAAATTCCCATTTTCTCAAAAGGCCCATTTTTTTTTTTTACAAGTATTTCTGGCACAAACTCCTATATGGGCCAGGATTATTAGTTGCAGACAACAGAATCTATTCTAGATATTTTAAACATAAAGTGATTCCTCGTAGCTCGTTAAGTAGTCTACAAAATTTCTAAGAGGACTGGGGAGCTAAATTTGAATACTATACAATTAAGAACAGCATAGAGTAGAGAAACTTGAAACTATCATGGAATTGTTCTAACGGAAACTTTCCTGTTCCTGTTGCCTGCTACATGGCATGCATGATATTAGTGGTACGAGAGTAGAACCCCAGACACAGTTGCCCAAAAAGATCCAAATGCTTCTTCACGTCAGAAGATCTGATCTCCCCAGGTAGCTGCCACCTCCCATTGTTAGGTTATGCATTACAGATCTCCAACGGGTATGTCTGCAGGAGAATCTGAGTGATGCAGATAACTAGCTTTTTTAGTACATGAAGATACACGCTAGAGAGAGCTCGAAGTGTGTGTTGAGTGGATCGGTATGCAGTATCTATCTACCACAACTTCCATGAAGTCTCATGAGAAATATATGTGAAGATATCAATATAAAAGATTCCCAGTCCGGTCTTTTGTTAATCTAGTTCGAATACTCAAAAAAAGATCCTCTATTTTGGGAATATAATCCAGAATTATTAACTGAATTCTTGTTGGAAAACAACCCATCATTCTAATTCTACTGTATGGGAGACATGGTACAAAAAAGTGTCATCCTTCTATTTTAATGAGCTGCCCATTAGAACCATGTTATTGGACCTGGCTGCCTCATTTCCTGATTGTGAGTACATGCCATCCTTTGTAAGGATGCTTTAGGGAAAACCAGCAACGAAGAAGGAAAAACAAGGTTGAAACTCTAGCTCTTCTTCCTTTCTCAAGCATTAGTTACGATCAGTATGTGTCCTTTTGTTAGTTCAGTTCTCTAAGATCTATCTGAACAGTTCAGAGCTTTGTTGTTGCTTTCAGAGCAAGGAAATTGCCACAGAACAAGTTGACAGGTTGTGGCCTATTGTTTCTCTCTGGGATCTTCCTGGACTTTGCTCTCCAATGGTACCCCAGTTCTTTTTTAATCATCCTCACAATGCAGTATGTTTAACAGCAAATGCTGTTTTCTGTAATCTTTCATCTGCTGTGAAAAAATGATTTATCTTCTCAAAAATAAACTGCAGGGACTGTACACTCCCACATACCATTTTCTCACATTCTTCTAAGGTCTGAGTGTTGAAAAAAAGATCTATACTATTTCTACAAAAATATTACTAAAATGCATCCCTGAGAACTTCAGTGTCTCTAATAGGAGCAATGTGGCCACTGGTTAAGGGTGAGAGCTGAGAGGAGACCAGCTGTTTCTATGTCTAAGAGATTTTTATTTTGGGGAAGGAAAAAGAAACGCGTTTTAAAAATCCATTCAGGAACTGTGTTCGGACAGTGAGGATAAACTATGGACTTTATTTTAATGAGAAATGTATTCTACCTGAGAGAGAAATATTTGGGCAAAAAACTGCTAAGGGGGTAAGGATGGCCAAACTTACTTTGTTGAGGAATAGTGCGTTCTTTTAGAAGTGGTTTTAGAAGGAAAATTTTTAGAAAAAAATTTTTGAAGTGAGTCAGACTTGAATCTAAATTCTAACTATTCCACTTACTATCTATATAAATTTGAGCAAGTTATTATCTCTTTGAAACTTAACTTTCCACATCAGTATAACAGGTATAAATAATAATAGCTGCCTATAGGAATATTATGAAGATTAAATGTAATAATGTATAAAAATATTTTGGTGCCTGGACATACCCAGTAGCTATTATTATTACCGGTGATTTTACAAGCATCTTAAACAATCTAAGATTGCATGGGAACATTCAACTAGAGAGCTTAAGGGAAAAATATAAATACATATGTTTTCAGGTATATATATCTAATCTCTTAGTTTTGCTTATTTGTAAATTAAAATATTTTGCATTTTTTTAAGCTTTACGTGGCAGGTGCTGCTGGTCGTCTACACAATATATTTTCTTCTATTTTTCCTGCCCTAAGAAAGATCTAATGTGCCCAGCTAAAAGAGTAGCATTTTGGCAGCCAGATGTGGTTTTGTGACACAGTTCTGACTGAGGAATAGAAAGCAGAAGTCTGTTGGTGATGTCTGAAAAAGTTTTCCTTTTCTAATAGCAGTGCCTGTCACTTCCTTATTGTTCTTCTTGATTGGAAGGTTGAGTTGAGGTTGGAGGTAGAGTTCCCGTCTGAGGCCATGAAGAGACCACGAGAATGATGGCCACACCCCGAGACTGACAGAGCAGGGAAAAATAAGTAAATTGAGACAATTGATGACATCGTAGAGTTGCAGCGTTGGACTTTCTTGATGTGTTTTTATTATTATTATTATTAATAAAATTTATTTTTTTAAAGAGTAGTTTTAGGTTCACAGCAAAATTGAGCAAGAAGTACAGAGAGCTCCCTCGTGTCCCTGCCCCTACACATGCACAGCCTGTCTCCCTATCAACAGCCCCCACCAGAGTGGTACATTTGATACAGTCCATGGCTCTATACTGGCATAATGCTATTACTCTAAGTCCACATTGTACATCAGGGTTCACTCTGGTGTTGTACATTCTTTGGGTTCTGGCATAACACGTACCCACCATTGTAATATGCAGAATAGTTTCACTGCCCTAAGATTCCTCTGTGCTCTACTCATTCATCCCTCTATCACTCCTGAACCTCCAGCAATCACTGATCTTTTTACTCTATCCATATGTAGTTTTGCTCTTTCTGGATGCCATGTAGTTACATATGGTATGTAGCCTTTTCAGATTGGCTTCTTTCACTTAGTAACATGCATTTAAGTTTCCTCCATGTCTTTTCAAGACTTGATAGCTCATCTTTTTAGGGCTGGATAATATTCCATTGCCTGGATGTACCACATTTTGTTTGTCCATTCACCTTTTTAATGACACCTTGGTTGCTTCCAAGTTTGGGCAATTATGAATTAAGCTGCTATAAACATTGCGTGCAGGTTTTTATGTGGACGTAAGTTTTTAATTCATTAAATACCAAAAAGTATGATTGCTGAATCATATGGTAAGAGTAATTTAAGACATTTTTATTTATTTATTTTTAACTGTCATATAATAATTATATGTATTTATGGGGTACATAATGATGTTTTGATATATACAATGTATAGTCATCAAATCAGGGTAATTAGCATATCCATTATCTCCAACATTTATCATTTCTTTGTATTGGGAACATTCAGTATCCCCTTTTTTAGTTGTTTTTTTTTTGAGACAGAGTCTCACTCTGTTGCCTGGGCTAGAATGCTATGGCATCAGCCTAGCTCACAGCAACCTCAAACTCCTGGGCTCAAGCAATCCTACTGCCTCAGCCTACCAAGAAGCTGGGACTACAGGCATGTGCCACCATGCCCAGCTAATTTATTCTATGTATATTTTTAGTTGTCCAGCTAGTTTCTTTCTATTTATAGTAGAGATGGGGTCTTGCTCTTGCTCAGGCTAGTCTTGAACTCCTGCCCTCAGACGATCCTCCGGCCTTGGCCTCCCAGAGTGCTAGGATTACAGGCATACGCCACTGTGCCCGGCCTCTTTTAGTTGTTTGTAAATATATAATATGTTATTGTTAACTATAGTCATCCCATAGTGCTATATAACACTAGAACTTATTCCTCCTATCTATCTGTGATTTCATATCCTTTAACAAATGTCTCCCTATCCTCCCATTTCCCCTACCCTTCTGGTAACTTCTGTTCTATTCTTTACTTCTGTGAGACCAATCTTTTTAGCTTCCATATATGAGTGAGAACAAGTGTGTTTAACTCTCTGTTCCTGGCTTATTTCACCCACTATAATGTCTTCCAAAATCATCCACATTGCTGAGAATGACACGATTCTATTCTTTTTTGTACTTTTCCCATTTTTAAATTGGATTTTTTATTTTGTTATTGTTGAGTTCTATGTATATTTTGGATAACAGTTCTTTATCAGATGTATCTTTTGCAAACATTTTCTCCTAATCTGTGGCTTGTCATCTAATTCTCTTGACATTGTCATTCATGGAACAGGAGTTTTTAATTTGAATGAAGTCTGCTTGTCAATTATTTCTTTCATGGATTATGCCTTGGATGTTGTATCTTAAAAAAATCATGGCCATACCCAAGATGATTTGCTCATTTGTTCAATGTTATCTTTTAAAAGTTTTATAGTTGTGTCCTTTATTCTATGATCCATTTTGAGTTAATTCTTGTAATGAATGTAAGATCTGTATCTAGATCCTCTTTTTTTTGCACATGGATGTCCAATTGTTCCAGCACGATTTGTTGTTACATTGTATTGCCTTTGCTCCATTGTTAAAAAGTCAGTTGACTGTATGTATGTGAGTCTATTTCTGGGCTCTCTATTTTGTTTCATTGATTTACTTATCTATTCTTTTACCAATACCACACTGTCTTGGTTATTGTAGCTTTATATTAATAGTAAGTCTTGAAGTTGGTATTATCAGTCAATAATGAATGACTGACATTTACTATTGAGCTGGCTATTCTGGGTATTTTGCCTCTCCATACAAACTTTAGAATCAGTTTGATATCCACAAAAGAGATTGCTGTGATTTTGATTGGAATTGTCTTGAATCTATAGATCAAGTTGGGAAGAAGTGACATTCTCACAATATTAAGTCTTCCTATCCATGAACATGAAATCACTCTCCATTTATTTAGTTCTACTTTGATTTCTTTCATCAGACTTTTGTAGTTTTCCTCATGTTTCTCTTATACATATTTTATTATAATTATAGCCAAGTATTTTATTTTTGTGGGTGAGTGCTAATGTAATGTAATGTAATATAGTGGTAATGTATTTTTAAATTTAAAATTGTGCTTGTTAATTGCTGGTATATGGGAAAGTGATTGACTTTTGTCTATTAACCCTGTATCCTGCCACCTTGCTATAATTGCTTATCAATTCCAGGAGTTTTTATTGTTGTTGATATTTTTAGATTTTTCTACATAAACAATTATATCATCTATGCACAAAGGCAGCTTTATTTCTTCCTTCCTAATCAGTATACCTTTTATATCCTTTTCTTGTTTTACTGCATTAGCCAAGACTTCCACTACAATGTTTAAAAGGGGTGATGAGAGGGGACATCCTTTCCTTGTTCCTGATCGTAGCAGGAAAGCTTTGAGTTACTCACCATTAGCATAATGTTAGCTGTAGTGTTTTTTTGTAGATGTTCTTTATCAAGTTGGGAAAATTCCCTTCTATTCCTAGATTGCTCAGAGTTTTTATCATGAATCATGTTTGATTTTGTCAAATGTTTTTTCTGCATTTATTGATATGATTATGTCATATTTCTTCTTCAGCATGTTGATGTGATGGATTACATTAATTGATTTGTGAGTGTTGAACCAGACTTGCATGTCTGAGATAAAATCTGCTTGGTCATAGTGTGTATTATATTTATACAATGTTGGACTTAATTTGTTAATATTTTGTTGAGGATTTTTGTATCTATGTTCATGAGAGGTGCTGGTCTGTAGTTTTGCTTTCTTATAAAGTCTTTGTCTGGTTTTGGTATTTGGGTGGTCCTAGCCTCCTTGAATGAGTTAGAAAGTATTCCTTTTACTTTAGGTTCTGAAAAAGATTTGTAGAGAACTTGTGTAATTTCTTTCTTAAATGTGTGATAGAATTCACTAGTGAACCCATCTAGGTCTGGTGTTTTATGTTTTGGAAGTTTATTAATTATTAATTCAGTATCTTTAATAGATTTAGGCCTTCTGAGATTGTATATTTCTTTTTGTGTAAGTTTTCCCACCATTTTACATTCATTTTCATTTCCTTTCTTGCATTCTCTTTGATTAATTAAATATTTCTTCTTATTCCATTTCCTGTACTTGCTTCTTAGTAATACATTCCTCTACTATTCTTTTAATAGTTACTTTAAAATGGCAATATGTATCATTATTTATTAGAGACTAATATAAATTATTACTCTTAATACATATAGGACAATGAAGAAATTTAGAAGGCTTACCTCCCTTTACCTCCAACCAGTGGTATGCTGAAGCTGGCTCATACCAGTTCCTGAATGTTGATTGATAAATTTTCAGAAATTTTACAAGCCAGTTGTTAAAACATTGGTAGTTTGAAATTGGCCATGCATGAGTGCAGAGAGATAGGAATACTCATACACTGCTGGTGGAACTGCAAACTAGTACAGCCTCTATGGAAAGTAGTATGGAGATACCTCAAAGAACTAAAAGTAGACCTACCATTTGATCCAACAATCCCCCTACTGGGTATTTACCCAAAGGAAAAAAAAATTCTATAAAAAAGACATTTGCACTCAAATGTTTATAGCAGCCCAATTCATAATTGCAAAGATGTGGAAACAACCCAAGTGCTCATCGATACACGAGTGGATTGATAAAATGTGGTATATGTATACCATGGAGTACTACTCAGCCATAAAATAAAATGGTGAACTAATACTTCTTACATTAACCTGGATGGAACTAGAGATCATTCTTTTTAGTGAAGTATCACAAAAATGGAATAACAAACACTACATGTACTCACCATTAAATTGGAAGTACGACCAACACTTATGTGCACATATGGAAATAACACTCATCAGAATTCAAGCAGGTGGGAGGGGGAAGAAGGGATGGGTAAATTCACACCTAACGGGTACAATGCACACTATCTGGGGGATGAGC
>CAUYSK010044782.1:0-20268 GCA_963575035.1 Avahi laniger | reverse complement strand
GTTCTAATAGTTTCACTCCTTAGGTTTAGATCTGTGATCCAGCGTGAATTGATTTTTGTGAGAGGTGAGAGGTGTGGATTCAGATTCAGTCTTCTACATGTGGCTATCCAGTTTTCCCAGCACCATTTATTGAATAAGGATTCTTTTCCCCAGTGTATGCTCCACTTTTAAAGCTGTCTCAAAATGAGATAAGTTAAAGCCCAATACAGTTTTTCAGAAACACCTGTATTTGTCTGACTGACCTAATATTAACACAGGTTCTTGTCTCTACTTTAATGTTACTCCTTCTATTGGTACACTATTACCAGGGCTACATGCTGAGTCTTTAGAGACCTTCTGTGAATCCAATGCCACGAATACCAAATAAATGTTGTCGGATGGCTAGTACCCCTCCAGGGTGATGGAAATGGCCTACCCAGTGAATTTAGGAAGACTTGCAAGAGGCAGCATACAGATCACAGGCTTGTAGCTTTCTGGTTTAACTGTTCCACTGAATCTTGGCACCTAAGACTTTGGTTGTTCCTTGTGTCCTGTGAGCCCTGATCACAAGGTGAATGATGTTGTCGACGCAGGGAAAGCAGAATTTACAAGAACTGCCAACCCCAGAGATGTGTCAGACTCACTGATAATTAAAGAGAGCCTAGGACAAGTTGCCAAGTCTATTACTGGTTCTAGTGCACTTGACTTTATTCCACATGGGACAAAAGAAGTAGATAGTGAAGTATTCAGAGACTATATTGGTAAAGGGGATAGTTCTTATCCCTAAGGTACAACTCAGGGGAAACCACAGGGCAATGCTTTTGCCTTAAGCAGGGGTCTGGGCCACATGTTTCAGTATCACCTGGGATGGTTTGAAAAGTGAAGAGATGATAGGGTCCAGCCTCTCACCTACAGACTCAGAATTCCTTGGGGTGAGGGCCAGGCACCTGTATTTTGAGAAGCTTTCTGAATGACTCTGATGCACACTAAAGCTTTGGAACTATTGCCCTGGGGTTGTCAGCAAGTTGGGCTTCCTGGAGTGCTCTGAGCTGTGTCATGGCCCAGCCCTATGTCTGGGACAGAGCAGGGAAAACCAAGAAGTAACTGTGTCAAAGACAGGCTAAGAGCTCTTGCTTTGGAATCAGACCTGTACCTCTTTGGACTTTGGCAAGGTCCAGAAATTTCTGTGAATACAAGATTCCTCCTGTGGAAAGTGGAGGTGATGACAGGGACTGTTATTATTCTAGGGGGTTTCCCGGTGCATGGTGCAGTCCTGCTGATGGCTTTTGTTACTGCTCTCATTACCATCACAGCCAAGGATCTAAACTAGGTGGACCCACAGGCCACGGATGAGCCTCAATCAGAGAAGTCACAAACTAGCTTTCAGGACTTCCTTGGGGCTCAGGCCCCAGCAAGACTGCCCAGGGGCATGGTGTGAAACCCACTGCAGATCTTCAGACACCTCTCGAGTTGCTCTTTCTCTCTGGTGGCATTTGAGTTATCGTTGAACACAGGGATGGCATGTTGGATAAAACTAAGTCCCAGGTCCAAGTACAAGTCCTTTAGATGCCTGACGTAGTCCTTCAAGCCCAGGAGATCATATTGCCCCATCAGGTTCATGGAAAATGGACACTGGCACCATATTATTCACAACTGCATTGATAAAGTCTATGGAGAAAATAGTGGGTCTTTTAGGACTTACCCATTGAGCCTTTTATTTTAAGTGACACATTCTAGTAGGAACTTAATTGTAATTCTGATAACATTACTTGTAATACTGTCTCCAGTCCTCAGAATTAATTTGACTGGAAAAATTCCAGAAGGACTTAAATGTTTCTCATTAAAAGCATTATAGGTAACTTATTAGACATTGTAACTAATTGTAATATCACCCAATGTAAAGCCATCCCAATTAAGATGCTGTTTCTTCCCTTGTGATTAGTTGGCAAGCCTTTTCCATACGAGTATGCCCTCTAGAGTGTAGATCAATTAAGCATATATAATTGGACTGAACCATTTGCTCCCTGATCATCACTCTTTCTAGTGAGATATACCACAGCCAGGTTAGTAGGCTTACGAAGACAAATGTCCTGAACTCTAGTTAGGGAGTTGACAAATGGATCGTTATAAGGCAGCCCATGTGCTAAATACTCCTTTTGGCCCCACTGGCAGAGATGTAGTCTGTTCTCTCAGTATGGAGAATTTCTTGCAATTTGTAAGTATTCTGTTTAAAAGATAAAGAGAAGCCATAATTCTTGACCTGCCTTAAGGAGCACATACGAAGGGGAAAGCAGCTCCTGTTGGGTAGTTGCTGCTTCTCTCAGGGTTTGAGTTTCTGCTTGGATTTCTTGAGTTACCCAGATACAGGGCTTCCAGTTGGACTGCCCATTCCTGTGCCTGTAAATTTATTGGGAAGGTTTAGTAAAGTAAAGCAGAGATTTTCCAGCTGCTACCAAAATATATGACCTTGTAATAAATTGCAAATGCTCCCCTAATCAGTTCATTTGGATATCATTGAGAGGGATCAGGAAATAACCTAAAGATTTTGTAATGGAGTTAGAATAATGGTTCCTGTGGCCTACAATTAAGAGGGAACAACTCAGAACTATTTCTTTTCTTTTCCTTCTCTCTATCTTTTATGCTGAATTCTCTTGTAGGCACCTATGGGTGCAAAGTGAGAAAAAAAATCACTTGATACAAAATCAAAAGCCATAGCAACTCCGGAATCAATGAAAAGTTCACAGCCACAAGAAAGAGTGCGTTTATAGGTGGTGCAACCATGCACTGCCGAGGTTTGCTGTACTTGGGTGTAGCAGGGCAGATATACACAGAATATTGGGTAGGAGGACAGATGGGGCTCTAATTAGGGGTGAGCTAACAACAGATTTTCAGAATGGGCCATACATTTGCAGTGCTCAGAGTATATAGACTGGCATGTAATTTGGGGTAGTTGGGTATGAAACTTAAAGACACATCATCCATGGATTTCCTCTTAATAAATCATTTCCTCTAGTAGTCATTTTTCATCAACAAGCAATTCAGTAAAAATTGGAATTGGGCATAATGTT
Organism: Avahi laniger; assembly: GCA_963575035.1. Lineage (NCBI taxonomy): Eukaryota > Metazoa > Chordata > Mammalia > Primates > Indriidae > Avahi > Avahi laniger. Next base: position 17,221 of record CAUYSK010044782.1, on the reverse strand, counting down.
GCATATCATTTCACAACATCTGGTCCTAATATGTAGTAACAGCTGTTGAGTACCTGAGATATAAACAAAACATTTTTCCCATGGCTGTCAGTGTTCATCCTCCTGGAGGCACAGTCTCATGGAGGCTTCCCAGTATCCTCTGTCATGGACGATGGTAACAATGTCAATAATGCAATGATGACTATCATGGATTGTTTTACTATGTCCTAGAAAAGATGCCAGGTGCTTTTCACATATGATCTCATTAAATCTTCATATCAGCCTTCGTAGGCATTTGGACGGGGTAAACAAAAAAAAAGTCAGAAAGCCAGAGATTGAGTCTATTGAAAGTTGGTGTCCCATGCCAAAGCTCATGTTCTTGAACTACTCCTATAAATTGCTTGTTGATAAAGTAAATAAAAAAAAAGAACATAACTATACAAGTAACAAATGGAAAAAACAATGGAAGGGAGCTCAGAAGGACTTTTTTTTTTTTTTTTTGGTGAGGTCTTGTTTCGGGATGTAAGACACTGATTTTTGCTACTATAACATAGTGTATACATCATTACCAAGTGGCAGTACAGTGCCTTTGTCACATGAGCCAGTCCGCAAGCCCTGTTCTTTTCCTAACATTCAGGGTGATAACTCCCTAAGCAAACCACATTTATAAACAGCCTTTCCAAATCTTTATTCAAAAATTTTAAAATCAAATGTTTAAGAAAAGAATTGCAACTATATACCCAATATCAAACCAGATAAATCTTTAGAGCAAACTTAATAACATAGTCTTAAGATAGAGAGGAGTGTTTTCCTCACAAATTCTTACCTGCCACTGAAATAGCATAGTCTACCCCAATCTTTTACATGGACTGTGATAAAAATGCTGACCTTTGTGAACTCAGCTGAAATTTTAACTTCATGCCCATGCTTTTCCAGAACTCAGTTTCTTAGATTCAGATTTAGGTTTTTAAAGACTTTCATTTACTTTCTGGGTCTTCTTAGGGCTTCTTTTCTATTCATAACCTGTTGGTTTATGCAAGAGGAGATACACCTAACCCTGTACTTTTCCAACTGTGTGAGTCTGGATAGATTACCTCTTAAGACTCAGTTTTCTCATCTGTAAAATAGGAATAAAATAGAATAATAACAATAGCTACCTCATGGGCTTATTGTAAGTTTCAAACTGATAATAATGTGTGCAAACCATTTAGCAGAATGTCTTCCTCATTACTGGCCCTCAATGCTTGATAGCTGGTATTACTGAATTAGACTCATACATCTAATTCTCTATTCTGATTTTACTCCTGAGCTCCTGTATATACACCATGGCCTTAAACTTAGTACATTAGTATGCTGTGATCACCCCTCTAAAGTCAGTTTCGTCCCTTCCTAACCATCATCTTTCTAGCATTGATATTAATGTTCTTGAAATCACCCAGAGTGAAGATAATTGTCTTGATTCTCCCCTCAATTCATCTCCAACCTCTTTGCCCATAAACCCTCCATCCCCCTGCTTTCCCACACACAACTCTAGGTAGTCAGTCACTGACTCCCTTACTTCCTCCTCCATCTGCCTTGGAGTTTGCCTCTTAGAAGTTGCCCCGAAATATTTTTTTCATTATCTCTTAAATATTCTTTCCATTAAATTACCTAACCTCACTGATTTACTATTTCCCATAGAATTCCTGTGACTTTCATGGTAGGTGGGGATCTCATGTTTCACTTAAGAAAGGAAACACCTTTTGCTTCTTGTGTTCCCCCTCAGTGCTCTCTAAAGCACCTGGCCCCAAGTAGGAGTTTGGTAGATATAGATGCTTTATTGATTCCCTCTTCCTATTGTTTTTTCTCCCAGTCATTTGTGTCCTTTCTTCTGTCATTCATTCAACCATTCATTCATTCAATCATTCATCAAACACCCACTGGACTTTGCACTCATTTGGGGAACTGAAAATGCTAATGTAACAGTTCTCTCTAGGAACTCACCAGCAGTGAGTATCTCCAAGGAGAGAGCCTTGGGAGTTAAAATTTTGAGTGCAACAAACATGTATTGAGCATTGGCTGTAACCCAGGCACTTCGCTGGGCACTGGGCTTTTGGTGGTGAGCAAGATAGGCATAGCCCCTGCTCTGGTGAAGCGTAAAGCCTCCCAGAGAAGACAGGTGTTAGACAAATAATTCTGGGATCCATTGAGGTTATAAAAGGGAGAATGCAATAGCACAATGAGAAGGTTTTCATCCTGGCTGAGATGGAAAATGTCTCCTCGAAGAAATTATATTTAACCCTGAGTTGAAAAAATTGAGCATATCATTATAGCTAAGCATGATGTCTGTTGGGAGCAGGAGGAAGAGTGTTCACGTTACAGTGGCGAGAGGGAGTTTTCACAGGGAAGTCACTGGCATGGGTTCTTGACATATGCATAGAAGCTCATCAGTGTGGGGGCATTAGCAACAGAGGCAACTGTATGGGCAGCAACTCCAAGTCTACTCAAATTGAGATACTTAAAAATTCTATCCAAGCCTGGCAATGTGCTCTTTCAGTATGTGCATCTTTAATGTGTGGGTTGGTTAGTGTGTTAATTAAGCCTGGAGAATAAAAGTTTTATGTCTCCTCCAAACCTTTGAAAGATGTACTCTAGGGCTCAAGGAGGGAAAACAGAGCTGATTATGTTGGTCCTTCTGTTTGTGTTTTTCTTCCCCTTTAAGGATGGACATTTGAAGGGGAAGCCCTAAAATCCTCATGATCTGGATTGCAAGTACTTGTAGCGAGAGAGGAATTAGCAGGAAATCCCACCCTATTTCAATAAGTCCTTACCCCTTCAGGTGGCCTGGCATCCGTCTTGCATCAGCCTGTGGAAGTCACCGTCTTGATTGGCGGGATTGACAGCTTAATTTTCACCTTCTTTTAAATTGTCTTTATGAAGATCATTTTCTTCAGGTCAGACTAGAGATTGCACCTATTAACTAAAATTATAATTGGATCACTTGGTTTCCGTCTGTGATTTAAGGTATTTGAAATGAACATGAAGTTGAAACAAATGAAGAGGCATGAAAAGTGTTAGCAATTCTCCAGATAGTTAAGGAAATTTTCTTTTCCATCTGTTTCATGGTGTCAAACTGAAATTCTCAGTTAACTACAGCAGGGGCAAGTACCTGGGCTTGAAAATATCTTGATACTTGTATTCCTAATTCTGTTCCTGAGAAGTCCTTGGATCAGGTACAGAAATCCAAAAGGGAGATTTTACCAGGGATTACATAGATGGTGGTATTTAAATTTGCAAAACTTTATTGAGAAATATGAGACTTGTCAGTCATCTCCTGTGCTAACATTTTTTTCAAAGTGAATTATTTTGTAGGTGTTCTAAGTGGGGGCCTACTGGAAAGAAAGAAAGACAGGAGGAACCAAATTATTTATAATTATGATATGTGTTGGCGGGACATGGGCTGCCTTCTGAGACACAAATGGATGACAAAGAATAAGTTATCTCTTTATAGATAGAATGTGGCAATAATTGCATAGTTTCTGGCTTCAAAAAGTCATAATCTATTAATTCGATGGATATGAAAAAGCCATAATCTGTCAATCAGGTGTCAGAAGAAAGAGTATCTCAGAGCTTTGAAGTGTGACATTTAAAATACTGCTGGATACCTTTATTTTTATTCTGATAGCAATAGGAAGAAAGGATTCAAACATTCTCAGCATAGTTACGAATGAATATCATTTTAGCTGTCTTCACAGTTTTTCACCTTAAAAATGATATTGGATAAGTATGGTGTATTGAAAAAAAGTATAAAAGTCACACTGTGGAGAATTAGAGGGAAACAATTTCATCCTAATATTTTGCTGACATTACCCATTGTGACATTTCTTTCTCAGTTTAAATGTGAGCAGAACCTGAGATTATTTCTTTGTAAATTCCTCTGGCCTATCTATTATTTTTATACACTACGTGGATATATCCTTGAAACATACCAATGGACACTGAGGAGAATGCTCTAATCTATCAATGGAATGACACATTTTTAGAAGGAAGAAATTGGAGATGTCACACACATAGAAAAATGGAGCTTTTCCAGTAAGCTTGCTATTACCAGTGAACAAAGAAAACCCCCTTCTCTGGTGGGAAGAGAAGAATTTGACTCCTTAACCCCTTGACATTACAGCACATTTTCAAAGCTGAATGAAGTCGAATTTACCTCATTACAATTCCTTCAGTTAAAGATGCTCTTCTAGGTACTTAAGAAAATTTATGCAAAAATATTTTCTGGTGCAGAGGTCACCAAACCCTCTGGACTCGTCTTCCTGCTCTTGGCAAGCATAGCAAAGGAACATTGTCTGTTCCCTTCCTGCCTTCCTCCTGAGGTCCAGCTAAAATTCAAATTGAAGAGGGAATTATTCTACATATCCAGTTTAGCCTTTGTGGCCTCTGCCGTTAGCACAAACACCTTGTTTAAAAAACAGACAGTTCCCGTGCTCCTGGGAGAGCACGGGAACTCAGAAGCCAGGAGAAATGGGTGTAGCTCTTCCTGCACAGAGCTATTCTGAACCTAGACCATGTCCTTGGGAGACTGGAGCAGCCATAAGCAGAAGACTGACTCTTTTCTCCTATTCCATGAACCAGCTTCTCTGGGGGTGTGGCCAAAATCACTCACTATCCTATTCTTGGAAGGACAGGGAAGAAACGAGGCAGTATTCTAGGTGCTTTGCATGTGAAAATTTATTTTCACAATGATCTTATCCATGTCCATAGTTTAAATTTCCTCTACCTGACCACCCATGACTCACATATTTAGTCTTTTGGTTTAGCTGTCTCCAAGCTCCAGAGCTATACACCCAACTGCCCACTTGACATCCTTCTTGCATGTCTCAAAGGCACCTCAGACTCTTCAGTTTCCAACTCAACGTGTGATCTTCACTCCCAAAACTCACTGCTTTCTACTGTTCTCCACATCAAACCACAGTACCACCATCCAATCAGTTTTACCCCTCCCTCATATTCAACTTAAATCCTGTCAATTTTGCCTCCTAATATATCTCAGGAATCCATCCACTTCTCTCAATCTTCATTGCCAGCATCCTAATCTGAGCTGCCATTTTTTCTTTGCCTTGAATACCAATATGGCCTCCCAGCTGGTCTCACCATAGTCACTTTTACCTTCATCCACTCAGCTCTCTTCTCCCCAGCCAGAGTGATCCTTTGAAAGCTTCAGTATAATGCTTATGACCATGTCATTCATTTGCTTAAAATACTTCAGTGGCTTGCCATTGCTTTTGGGACTCAATAAAAAACAAAACCCTGGACATGAGTTATAAGACCTTGCATGGGATGTACCTACTGAGACCAACTCCTCCAATCTCCTCTCACGTGATCTGCACTTAGAGCTCCAACTACCCCAGTCTTTGTTCAGTTGCTGAGACTATCATGCACAATAGACTGTACACACTCTTTGTATACCTCATTTTCTCTACCGAGAACTTACCCCTGAACCTTTTATCTAATTCAGACTCATTCATCCTTTGGATTTCAGCTCTATGGTCACTTCTTTGGGCAAGGCTGGTCCTCAGTCTAGATCAGATCCCACTCTTATTCCCTCTTACCATGTACTTCTTCTCCAGAGCCCAGGTGATAACCATCATGTACCACTTATTTATGGGAATTTGTGATTAGTGTTCATCTCCCCACTGAGACTCAAAACTACACAAGGGGAAGGACAGTTTTACTTGTTTTGTTTGTTTTTTAACTCCTCATTGAATATCCATTGCTGAGCACAATGCTTGGCACCTTTTAGGTAATTAAGAGATAATGACTGAATTAATGGATGCATGGTGTAGGTAGATAGACTTTGATCCTTTCAATAGATTAGAAAATCAGGCCTCATTCCAAGTAGGAACTTAGCAGTATCAAAGGCAGGATTGAGACCTAGCTCTCTAGGTGCATTGGGTTCACAAAACCTAATGCCCTATCATATCTATAGTAACGCTGATAGACTTTTTTAGTAAGTTCCTCCAATCACACTGCACTAACCCAGCTGATTCCAGTTCTACAATCTACCATTTTTTTCAAACACATAAAATTTTTGAGGGTAGGAACTAGACATTCTTGTTGGAACAGGGCATTTCCTCCTCTTTTTTACCTGTCTTAATGGTTTCAGTGTGTCCTGGTGAAGCCTTTCTTGAAATGCCCAATCAAACTAATCTAAGTGAACTTGGCTTCTGACCTTGCTTTCACGTATTTGCCATCTCTAAATGATTGATGTCTGCATGATCCCTGTTGGAAAAGTGACTGCAAATATGTTCTAGGAAATCTATAGTTGCAAATCTAGCATAATTTTCATACATTGTGGTCAGAATAGTAAGAAGCAGTACAAGGAAGTCTTGCATGAAAAGTACTCATCTTCTGTCATCTTTGCCCTTCACATTGGTCTCCCCAAGTCCCCATGCAAGATACCCAGCATCAGAAGCTTTTCTTTCCTATGAAAATGTTGTGACCAAGCACACCATGTATTGGATGAATGGGTGCATGGATAGATAGATGAATAGAGGGGAGGATGATTCATATTTTCATCTCCGTATAGTTCACAGGTCTAGGACCAGAAAAGAAGGAAGATGAATCTAAATATTACTTTTACTAATGCTGGTTTAAAATGCAAATGCATGGTATACAGAGAAGTTTCTCTCTCTCTTTTTTTTTTTTTTTGGCTCTGAAAGCTCAATTTTCACTACGTGAGTGCCCCAGTTAAAGTACTTTTTGCAAGGTGCAAGAATATCTTGTTTGTTTATCTGCTTTCAATTTAAAATGTTCACTCCTTTAGGACAAGGACTAGGTTACGTTTACTCTCTTATCTCTGGAGACTTGCATAATCCTGGCTGGTCCTAAGTACTCAGACATTTTCTTGAATGAAGCAAAGCCTTCTCAGGATGAAAATAACACATGTCAGAAGTTTGAGTGACTGATTAGGAGAGTGAATCCCTGCTTGTTTTGTATTATGGAGAAATGCTTGAATCTTTCCTTGAGGCCAAAGTTACATGCCTACTTCTGTGCAAAATAAGTGGCTTGATTGGCCTTTGGAGAGCATAGGGTTTAAGGAGACAGCAGTGGGTACAGTCATCTCCTTTAAGATCTGGGCCACTTTGTTCCTGAAAACTGGGGGAAGTCTCTCTCTTAGGCAGTCTATCTCTTAGAGCCTGTTATTCACAATAAAATATTTACAAAATAAAACAACTCTTTCTTCATGTCTGACATAGCCTGCACTCACCCTAGAAAGCAAAGCCTAATAGGGGGGATTGAGTGATATAATTCCAGGAACAGGGGGACAGGGGCCAGTGCAATTGGGAAGGAGGGACAACCCATTCAAGGAGCAGGTTGGTTACTGCGATGGGCAGCTGAGGCACAGTCTTCTCAGGACGCTCTGAGGAGAGCCATAGAGAGCACTCAGAAATGTCTGTCTTGGGGAGCAGTTCCCATCCCTGCTTTGGTCAAGTCTTGCTCAAGGGATGTCAATTCCTTTGTGTTCCCAAACTGTGCAAGCATGAATAACCCTATGGGTTCCCTTGGGCACTCCATTTCAAGGTGCCTGAGAAACCCCTCAGCAGAATGAGGGAATAGGAGGTACAGCTGAGGCCAGGTGCTGTCTGATCACACCCATGACAATCTGGTTGTCATAGCCATGGCCAGGGAGCAGGGAAGCAGGGAGCTAGAAGTGTTGGACACAACCTCCTAGTTTAGCTATGGACTTTCAAGGTCATTTATGGGGATTCACATCCTACTAAAATGGTTTGTATACCTGGAAGGTTTAAACATTAGTGGAGCAGATAGAAAATTAAGACCTGGTAGGATGCCAAAGAGTGGAAACTGAGGCAGAAGATAGTCCTGTAGACTAGGTCAGCATAATGTAGTGAATATGAACACAGGCTCTGCCACCAAACTGCCCTGATTTTGAATTCTGTCTCTGAGTTGCTTCCCAGTAGAACTTGAGAACATTACTTAATCCAGCTTGGTTTTAGGTTCATCATCAGAAAAATGGGGATACTAATGGCCCCTCATGCTATTTAAATTTTGGATCTTTAACAATAAAAATATACTCATCTGTTGCCTGCATAAGTGGAAATAATAATATTGTTTTTGAACATATTTTATAAATGGATCTGAAAAGATTTTAAAACATTAGAAACAGATGTGGAACAGACTTTTAAAAAAGGAACCATACCTCATAGGGTTGTTAGGACCGTTAAACAACATGTGCTATTAGCCCAGAGTGAACCTTCAACACATGATGATTTCCTTGGTGCTGATGAAGAAGAGGAGGAGAAGAAGGAAGGCCACCACAATAGCACAGGGGTAGGGAGCTCCCCAGGGGTCTTCTTTGGAACAGAGGGTCCTGCATCTTTGGGGACTTGTGTGCCCTCATATTCCCCACTCACTCCCCCTGTGGGGAGGGAGATTTGGTGCTGGAGTCCTGCAGTGCTGTCCACTGCTGGCTCAGTGTCTGGGAAAAACCTGGGCCCACAGAGAGAACTCACAGATAGCGCTGCGACAAGCTGAGGAGGACCCAGGGAGGGGAATGTGAGGCCAAGTCTAATGAGAGTAACACAAAGCTGGCATTTACTGAGCATTTCTCATGTGTGGCCCTGTTCTAAGAACGTTCTGCATGTTGTGTATTAGTTGGAGATAGTTCAGGCACCCTAATTCACATTCTACACCTCATGAATCTGAGGCTCGCACGGATTAAGTAGTTTTCCCCAGGTCATAATGCCAGGAGGTGCAGAGCTGAGATTTGAACCCAGAAAGTGTATTCCAGGAGCTACATACCTAAGCCCCTGATTATACTGCCTTCTAGCAATTGCTTTCCGGTGCAGATCTGGTCTGGAAAGTGCAGACAGCATATGGGAGCACAGACATTTCTCAGCCCCAAAGTTAAGAATATGCACTGCAAAATAGGCTTCTGTGATTGAGTGAGAAGATATTGATGGATTACGCTATCATTGGTCATTATTATATTAGTCCTGGTCCCACCAGGAAAGAGAGGCATGTACAAACTGAAGTAATCTGAATGACATTTAATAGACTATTTACAAAGATATGGAAAGATTTGGGGAAAACTAATGAAGGAACATTCAGTACTTGAGACACAACAACAGAAAGAAGCTGTTACTACTTCTAGGCCTGAAAAGGCAAGGAGAAAGAGGGACCAGCAGGACCTGGGCATAGGAGCTTAGTGGAGAGAACCACTTGACAGGGATCGTGCTCTTCCCTAGAGGAATGCAGTCAATGTCCCAGGCCGCTACAGGGAGGGAGCTGGATGGAAAAGATACCTTAACCTCACTTGTTGCTATCTGATATCCTGCTAGTACCTTCTGTTAGACAAATCTACCAGGACGCCAGAGAAGAGACCTAGGGGAGAAAGTAGCCCATAAAGAGGAGAGGGCAGCCTACAAAGGCCGGTGTCTTGGAGCACAGTGAGGGTGAAGCGGAGAGGAATGTTAACCTGGCATGGCCAGCAGGGAATACTCAGCATTATTGTCAACCTGAGTCAAGGAAATATTCTTGGGAAGACTCCGTGGTGTCCAAAAAATGAGAGGGAGTATATATCCATACAATGAGATATTAATAAACCAGAAAAAGGAACGGAGGAGCGATACATGCTACAACATGGATGAATCTTGAAAACATAATGCTACGTAGCCAGTTACAAAGACCACATCCTGTGGGATTTCATCGATATGAACTTTCTGGAACAGGCAGTTCTATAAAGACACAAAGTAGATGAGTAGTTGCCAAGGGTTGAAACGAGGAGGGGATGGGATGTGACTGCTAATGGGTACAGGGTCTCCTTTTCAAATGTTGTGAAACTACATAGGATGATGGTGGCATTGTGAATGTTCTAAATGCCATTAATAGTAAATTTTATGTTATGTTTACTTTATTGCAATTTAAAAAACAAGCAAATAAATGAGATAGAATTTTCTTTTCACAGTGTCTGCTTACCCCTTCTTCACCATCTGAGCAAGGCACCAAAATGCGCCTGACAGTTTCTTGCTTCAGTTGGCGGGAGAGGCAGCCCCAGGTGTGCTCCCACACCTTTATGCTAGCTCAACTTGCAACAGCCAGTGCCTGCCATGTTTCCCTGCCCGAGGGCCCTCTCCAGCTGCTGAAGCCCAGTGTCCACAAGCCCGGTGTGTAAACACCAGCTTTCCTGCCCTCAGGGTGGGGTCATGGGAGCTGTGTGCTCCACGCTAGCTCCCAGAGGCCTCAGCCAGGTTAGTTCCAGTTGCCTGCAGCAGTTATGTGACTCAGTAACACTCCACTGTGCCTTTCCTCTCTTGTCTCACTTCCCCTCCTTCACCTGCCAATTCAGGCAGGGCTCTCCAGCCCTTGTCTTAGGATTTATAGTAACTATAAAGTAATGATAGATAAGATGTATTGAATTCTTATGATTCAAATATGTATGAGAAGAAACTGGCTTGTGTTTATTTTTACCCCTCATGTTCCCAACGATAAGGCTGTCTTCATGTATCAGGCAAATAACTATCATGGGTTCTCATAGGTTCTCAGACATTAGTATAAACAGACTCCCCCTAGGGAAAATGAAAAAAATGTAGATACCCAGACCCCACCCTCAGATATGCTAATTCAGTGAGTCTAGGTGTGGGGCCTTAGAATCTGCATTTATCAAGCTGTTCAGCTTCTAATGCTGAATTGATTGGCAACAGTTCCCGCTGCGAAACACTGGACAAGGGTATTATGAGAAATGAGAAGAGAAGCCATCTATCAGAGGCACGTGCCAGCATCTGGCTGGGTAGTATTTCTGCAAATATGGTCTCTCGAACTCTGCAGGGAGAAATACTCTGTTACATCTATACGTTTACTTTCTGTTAAACTGATGGAATCCATATCCAAGTATGAAAGTTAATTTCAGTATTTAATAATCATTAAGTAAAGAGAGAGTGAAATATCTACACTATGTAATTACGTAAAACATGCTTCTGGCAATATTTGCCCCCTTGGAAATTCAAATAAGAAGTCTCCAAGGAGCAAGGTTGTATTCTTGGAGGTGGACACAAAGTAATTGAGCTTAGCTAATGGAGATAATTAATTAGGAAATGGATCTGCTTGCTTCTAAGAAAAATATTGGAAGTATCTCCAAGAAAGCCTAGCCCTTTGCTGTCACTATTTTCAGAAGTCAGTGACACTCAGTGGGTCTGGTGTTTCTCCTGAGCCATGGCCCTGCCACACCTGGGAATTAAGGGGCTAGAAAATACACAGTCCCTGCCCACACTTCAGCTCAGTCCTAAGGATGTCTGGACCCTAGACGCTCTCTACCTACAAGAACAGTGCCACATTAGAGCTAGGGTTCAAGTTCCAGCCTCCGCTTACTAGCTTTCTGAACTTAGCCAAGTTATTCAACTCCCATGGAGCTTAGTGTTCTCATCTTAAAACTAGGAGTTGCAATAGTAAATAGTCATGAGTATCCAGTGTAACAATCCTCTGCAGGAAAATAGGTTGCAAATCAGAAGATGCTGCCCTGGTATGTTCTTGAGAAACCCTTCCTGTCTCAGTGGGGGTCCTATTTCCTGCATCTGAATTACCTGTTTGACTCTTTCTGTCCAGATCTGACTTTGATCTTCTGGACTCTAGCATTCTGGTCTGATCTTTCTAGCTCATCTGCTTGTCAGCCCCCTGCTCCTTCCCCTTTCTGATCCCATGCTAGCCCACTCTCACCTAATATGCCTGGCTTGCTGGGCCCATTCTTGGTACTGGGACGTGCCATGAATCTTCCAGCCCAGCCCCACACTGTGTCACCCCAGTGATAGGGAAGGACAACCCTGTGGTAAGAGATTGCATTCAGACCCTCTAGCTCCCTCTTCCCTAATCATATTGCACCAGGATTGGCCAGCCTGAGGAGTGAAGCCCACAAATATGGTTGGACCAGAATGCCCAGCAGCTCTCAAGGGTCAGGAGAATAAGGAGTCAGGTCATAGAGGTCATAGACAAGGCATATGAGCATTCACGGATCGAGAAATGCATCCATTATACAGACAAACCCACATTTGTCTTGTTTACTAGGCTATCCACACAATCTAACTCAGTCCATCTTTGCAAAATGAGAGAGAAGCTGAGATTCAAGCCAAGGAGACAGAGACTTGATGAGGATGATGGTTTTGCTTTCTGACAGTAGAAGACATCACATTTGATATTATTAGGACATGGTACAGAAAGGCTTTTATTTTTTATGTTGATGGAAAGTGTGTGCTTTTTGTTCTTTCACAGAGCTAATAAAACCATAACACATTTACTTTTTTTGTATCCTCCCCTCTTTTATTATTAAATCTACTTCAGGAAGTTGGGCGAGGAATGCCTTTTCTCTTCTCTACCACTTCTCAAAGACTAATTATATTGAGACAATCAAAATGAGCAAGGAAGAATTAATGAATAGCTGTGATCAAAGTGAGCAGACTGAGTCATCATCTCAGGGGAGTAAGGGGCTCAATCCTATCTGGGGGAAATGGTCCAACTATGGAGAAAATGTACAGGTTCTGACACCTATAGACGTTCCTGGATGTCAGGAATTATAGGCAGATTCCCATAGAGCACAGGTCTAGGATTCAGAACAAAAAGATGACTGTGAATGTGAATCATGGTGTCCAATGTAAGTGTTCCTTTGACTTACCCCATTAGGGCCAGCTATGAATGTCTCTGGATCATCAGTCCCTTAGATAAAATAATGTGTCTAGACACATCTTGGGTAGCAAGTAGGGTTCATTTTGTGGGTCAACTCTCATGTAAAGTCTACCTAGGGCTTTGTAGTGAGCACAATTTTGAAGATTATCTGGAAAGTGTGCTGAAGTCAATTAGTGATGTCTGCCATGAGCATGGGTATAGAAGTTGTGTCATGCATACCACAGACTCACCATCTCAGCTTAGTGGACATATAGTGAAGCAAGATCTGGGGAGTTACTTCAATATATGAAGGCTGTTTCTAAAATATTTCTTAAAAAAATTGGGTACTAGATCCTGCCTGGAGTCTATACTGGTTATATAGAATGGAACTATTTACAATTGTTTTTGATTCTTTTCCCAAATAATTGGATGCTTTGTCATATAAGGGCAAGGCACAGAAGATGCATCTTGGGACTTCATCATCTTCATCATCAACATTGACGGTTGCAATTTGCAGAGAAGATGTGTTTTGCATTTGTGGGGCCTGGAGAGAGTGATCATGCAATTTCTAGTTCAAACCAGGATACCCTTGAGAGTAAACCAAGATTTTCCTGGGTGAACTAGGACTTGAAGTCACCTTAGCTGAGGCAGATCTTTGAACTCTTCCCCTCCCAATCCTGCAGAGAACAGCAAGAGAACAGAACAGGGATTGACGATTATTCAGGATTGACACACTTCTAAATGTGGGTGGTCCTAGCATATATTGGTCTGCTAGCTTCACTTGTGTGATTGGTCACTGGCATGCAGAGAGATTATGCGGGGAGAGGAACTAACCAATGCAGATTTCCAGCTTCTGTTGTTCCCAAAGGCAGCACTAAGGTGCACACGTCACAGACTGGTGCTTGAGAACAACCAGGACTGTTTTTTACTTGCCCTGAAACCCTGGGTAAATTATTGAACCACTCTAACCTTCAGTTTTTCAGATCTAAAAATGAAAATATTCATTTTCTCAAATAATTATTGTAATGATTCTATGTGATAACATGTGTGAAAGATTCTAGCACCCAACACACTTTTCTCCCTTCTGTTGACAACCCAGAATGTCATTTGATGCAGAGGGAAAACAGAATGATGAAGAAGAACAATAATAAATGAGAGCTGATTTATAGTAATTGTCGGGTAATACCCGTGACCATAACATACTGATGTGTGGAGCGAAACAGGAAGATATTTCCTTACTCAAGCTGCACCAGGAGAATTCTTCCTTGGATCTCTCTTACAGAGAAGAAATTTTCTATTTCTTTTTTATCAAAATGCTAGAAATGAGAGCTCAACCTTAATAAGATCTTGCTTAATTAAATAACGATATTGGGTATGGAGAAACTGCTTCTCTCTTTTCACAGATGTAGGTATCTGCCACAAATACTGTACATATATATAGAGAGAAGAAGGAAGCTAAGTCTTAGGTTTTACATCTAGGATGTCAGGGGTGCAGGTCAACAGCTGACCTAAGTCAGGGAGGCCAGATCCTCTTACGATAGCTTTAAAGCTAGTGTCAGGGAGGAGAGGTTAGTGTCCATAAACAGTGGGATGCAAGCTGTGTAAAAGAACAGGCAGGGGTTGGCACAAGGAGTAACTAAATCCTTGGCTTGTGGGGTACTGTGTGGTGGGGTTTTACTATTCCAAATTTATAACGAGATGTGCAGAAGGCCAAGTTTACTGCTCTACACAGGATAAAGAGATCATTTGCAATATGGTTGCTTTCCATTCTGATCTTACTCCATCAAAATTGGTAGATCCTAAAATGGTGGCCCAGTGAGGGCCGCTGTTCAAACTGGCTGTCCTCTGGGTGGGAGCAGAGCCAGGGCAAACTGTCAGGAATGCTAAGTGATGAGCTTCCTAGCAAGCATCCTCCTGGACACAGACATGCTTGGGATTGGGTTGGTAGGATGATTTCACCTGTTCATGGTGACACTGCAACATTGCAGTGAGGGATTTAGGCCCTCAGTGATCACAGATCCACATGATTGTAGTGGCCAAGTACAGATATGAGACTAGTGTTTGTGGCTTTACCTTTTTGGGAAGCTGTGCGTTACTAGGGCTTCTGTTCTGGAATCTCTAAAGCACATAACATTAAGGCAGTTGCTGGGCTCTTGCCTCAGGTGGACCAGCCAAGGGGTCCTCTTGTCCAACACCAGTAAACCCTGTTAGCAATTGCTACATCTGGGCTGAGTTCTGGATGCCTTGCTGGGCTCTTTGTTTGCCCAAGAACATGGTTTCTGCCCCACAAATACAGGCACCTAAACACACAAAGGTACTAAGTGAAGGCAAACCATATGCCTTAGGCTCACTTTGCCTCTCTGAGTGTCAGCTTTCTGAGCTGTAAAAAGGGGGCCATGATTACAGGGATGTTTGTATACTAAATCAAACAGTGCCTGTCACAAGTTCAGCACTGGTCGTTATTATGAAAGACTCCAAAATCCATGAAAGAAGAATCCTGTGTTCTCTGGTTGCATTTCCTGAGCTTGGCATCTGGTGGGGACTCACAAATATTTATTGAATAAAACATCAACTATGACAACATATTTTACAGACTAATTATCAAAACATCATTCATTTGGTGACATGTTTCTTTTTAACCATTTTGGGGTGGTTCTGGTAGTGTTTGTAAAAGGAAGTAAGGATCTAAGGATGATGCAAGTGAGTATTCACCCAATTATCCTTACCTTCATTTTTTAAAATATGTTTGTAATATTTAGCAATTTTTTAAAAAGCAATAAAATAAGATAAGAAAAGTGGAGAGGCCTGGTGGGTGGCTTGGTGAGCAGGCAGACTGACAATCAAAGGGAAAGGGACCAGAGTGTGACCATGTGGCCATTTGCTTCTTGGAAAAGGGGCCAAACAAAAGCAAGAGACAACCCTGGCCAGGCTTCCTGGTCACTGCCAATGCTGAGAACTCACAGATTCAAGCCCCACTGAGAACCAGGGCACCTGGATTTTAATCTTACCAGGACCATATGCTTCAGTTTAAGAACTGGTTCAGTTGTCTTTCTCACCTACCGTGTTTGTGCTCAGAGCAATAACGTGTATAAAGTAATGGGTCCTTTTCTAGTAGAGTTAACATATTTATTCAGGTTTATTCCTCCAACTTGCCTGCATCCATACATTTCTTTTTTCAAGATAAAACTGCCATGTCAAACTGTGCAGCTGACATTACCTTGTAGGTTGGAGAAAATATCTGCATTAGAGAAGGGCCCACACAGGTTCCAGTGGAAATAGCTTTCTCAGCAGGTATGAATCACTGCTATTAAAAATGTATTCCATGGATAGTTAGTAAGCTATCCCATCCATCCACTCTTACAGAAAGCCAGTTTTATCATTTTGGTCCATTTCTAAGATAACCATTATTGTAGTAAGTTTATAATCTCATTTTGCATTGTGTTGGTTGCTTTGTTTGTTTTCAAAGCTCTTCAAAACTGAGTCTCAGGATCTGGAAGTGATTTTGAGGCCACTTGGCCTGAAGGGTTATAAATCACAGGAGTGGCTTCTGCCACTGTCCTGTTTGCTTTACACTTGAAGATTGCTATTGCCACAAATGGCAAGTGTGTCTGGTGCCCTAATATTTAACATCAATCAGGATCGTGGCTGTGCATAGCCACCTCCCATTCCTATGAAGCATTGTAAGGGGACTTCTGTTCTAAGAGCCCATGCCTCACGTTCACATTCTGGACAAACTGGGCTGTCTGTGTGAAAGGGCACAGCTACCACAAGCTGAAGCAAACATACCTTCTGAAGAAGAGGCAATGCATTAATCTAATCGTGCCTGACTAAGATCTGACCCTGAGTGGGTGGTAGGGACGGGTGGGAATAAATATGAAGAAAAATAACGAAATAACCAGTGGGCGTATACGTGTAGACTTCCAAAAAGCTTTGGAAATGTGTCCACCCTAAAGCATTATTTTTAAAAGAATATTTAGTTGTATTTTCATATTTACTTATAAATGAAGAATTTGGCTTAGACATAAGCATAATGAAAATGGAATTTTATATCTAAGAGTAGTGCTCTCTATGGAATGACATTTTACATATTTATTAATGATCTAGAAGAGGGAGCACACAAGTTTGTGGATCAGTTATTTTACATATTTATTAATGATCTAGAAGAGAGAGCACACAAGTTTGTGGATCAGTCTAAAATATCATAGACAAAAAATATACACAGTGCCCCAACACAGCCTCCTGGGCAGAAGAGTTCACCTCATGAGAATGAGCAAAGAAACACTTTAGGAAAAAGCTGATTCCAAGAGCCTTTCATGTAGATGGCTGTGGTAGCTGCAGCGATGACCCAGAGCCAATGTGTTGTGGAAGCCAAATGCCACCATTGTTTAGGGATGAAAGAAAAGAGGTAGATATCACTACGTGTGAGCAGACGTGCAGCACACCTGCTCTGGCATTACCTGCTCACGAATCTATCTAGGAGTCAGCTGAGTGTTGGCTGATCTAGCTTGGCCTTGGCTGTGCTATGCGCCCTGAATTTGCATGTCCCATCATGGAACAGAAGCAGAGCATGAGAATGAATGCTTTATTT